>PVJC01031588.1:0-20428 GCA_004026665.1 Murina feae | reverse complement strand
GTGTTATCTATTTACTTACTAAAATTTCTCAAACTTGAGCAATGATATCTGATGCGATCTGTTTTTACTACATGTATAGGAAAAAAAAAACACAGCAGTGATCTGAAACACTAAGGTATTTTCATTACAATATAAGAGGAAGACAAGAAATATTTAGGTTTCACTCCAGTTTCCCTTAATTTGCATGGGTAATTGGCTAAACTGACGCAAATTTCTAAAGTCCAATTTTATCACACTTAAGTGAATCTATTAAAATATATTAGTTGTTAAGTGTTGGATTTCTTTATTCTTTATTTTTTAATAAACACAGTTTAAATTAGATGAGAGTATCTTGGAGTCCTCAATTAGACCACGTTCAATTAGTAACTGTTTGTTGATCACTATGTTTAAGATCCTATTCTTTCCATTATAATGGTTTCAGGAAGTTGGACTTGTTAAGAGCACTCCAGGAGGGAGGCCTTGCCACATATTTTTATGTGGTTCCTCACTAGAAAAGAACCACGAATCATGACAGGACTTAGTGAGTGTTCCAACTGTGGTAAATATTTATTTGTGTATTTGTTTTAAGTGCTATACTGATCTCTCCAGAAATTTCTATTTACTAAATCTCCCCAAGTGAATTTGTACTGGGAAGTAGTGATAAAATACAGTTGATCAATCATTTGGACTTGGAACATTCAGAGGGAAAAGCACAACTAGCAAAGCAAAAACTGAAAAAGTAAACATCTAGGTAGTTCACAGCAGCCTTTGATTTCAGAAACACCTTTTACAGAATGGTCACTATGTCTTCCTTGAATGCTTTTCAGCAACAGTCCATACAGAAACACAAAGACTATTTCCCAAAAAAAAAAAAAAAAAAAAGACGTATATCCTGCTGCAAAAACGCCGTTAGTGAACACAGATTCAAAGGGCCGCTGTGTTGAACTTGACAAACATTCCCCAGGACACCACTTCTGTTGTAAGTGCTGGTCTACATGCCAGCGACAGAACAGGCCTGGCTACTGCCCTCAAAGAGCTGACCACGCAAAGGGGAGTGACACGAACACAAATCATACGACCTGTTAGGAACAGTGTCAGGCACGTGGCGTCACCACTGAACCTGGGAAGTCTAGCCTGCAGGCCTGCGGTCATGCAGCTGAGCACTCGCTCATGAACCTCCTCTCCGTGTTTTGTACATCTGTCCAAGGTGCTCAGAAACATTAGTTCTCTCTGTCTTCTAAGGAGTCCTTTACAAAATAAACACAGCCATTGCTAGAAACATCTAGTGAAACTATGTGAACATTTTACTGCTTATCACTCCCATAACACCTCGAACTTTTCTTTGTTTAGAATATCTCACTTTGCATTTTCAACTTCCTTTGTATCACATTACTCAAAGAATAGTCCAAGGTTGCTGCGTCTGTTCAGGAAACAACAGTGTTACCTGAGTGTCCGTTTATCATGCCACTATGATGT
Source organism: Murina feae (assembly GCA_004026665.1). Classification (NCBI taxonomy): domain Eukaryota; kingdom Metazoa; phylum Chordata; class Mammalia; order Chiroptera; family Vespertilionidae; genus Murina; species Murina feae. Next base: position 18,973 of record PVJC01031588.1, on the reverse strand, counting down.
CAAGTTTAAAAAGCTCTCGCCTCGGTTGATACATGCATCTTGTATTCACTCCTGTTTGCTTTTTTCCCTGACAATTTGCACAAATTTAACAAAATCCTTTGAAATTTTGATTCAGGTGATTGAATAGACCTTTGAAGTCATACTTAATTATAATCCGATTACTAATTGTAAAATATATCTGAATAACCATGAATTCAAAAGATACCAGGTACTAGTACGTTAGTAAAATAAACATTCTTTGTTTTTAAAGATAAAATATTCACTTAAAGAATTATCAATTTCTCCATTAATAAGAATTAGCACTTACAAGAAATAGAAAATTTTGGTGCCCTAAGACAGTCCCAACCAACTTTTCTCCTCGCCCACCCCTTACCTCCTCAGTAAGGTTCCAAGTTTCCCTTATTCAAACAGCACTGAGAGCAACCAAGAAAGAATCTCAAAGACTGGATCCAAATATCACCACCAGCATGTAACACCTACCAAACCAAACCAAACCAAACCAAACCAAACCAAACCAAACCAAACCAAACCAAAAACAAATGCAACTTTATCTGTGGAAATCGCCTCAGCAGTGTCAGGAGCAAACATCAGGAGATTTCACTGACCTGAGGAAATGTCTATTTGGCTCATCTTGGTCTGCGTGACGTTGATGTGAACACCAACTTTGCTTTCAGTGAGGTCAATCTCCACGTTGCCCAGATTATCTGCAAAGTGGCTGAAAAGCAGGAGGCCATTGGGGTTCCAAGTCCTGAACTGGAAACTGACCACAAACAGGTCCTGGTGGAGCCGTCCGGGCACCTCCAGGTAACTGGTGGCATTGAAAAAGACAGGCACCGTGTAGGGCTCCACACAGGAGAAGCTCAGGTTTCCCTGTAAAACAGAAGGGCATTCTCTGAGGAAAATGCAGAATAAAATAAGGATCCATGGAAGACAGTAGATAAAGCTATAATTTTACGTATTTCAAAGCAGAGCTTTAGCCTGTCTTAAACTATCACATGTTGTAGTAGGCTGACTTGAATTCAGCAATTTGATACCTTGACATGAGTCTACTAGGCGTGTACACCTAACAAGGTGCAGAAGTTAGCCATCAAGTTTGGATGTAACAAGCACAATCCATCATGAAACTGATAGGCAGCCTGCTGTGATGGGCTGACCAGGGGACAGTCTGGTCAGAATGGACCACTGGACTCTCTGAAGACAGCAAAAAGCTGCTTCTCTCCCCCTAATTAATGATGTATCGGTTGGGAGGTGATGCCTCTGTCTTCTTCTGAATGTCGTATTCAGATGGCTATTATTATATTACTCTGGTCTCAGTAGGAATCATGGTCACTTGGTTGCCAATTATTAAACTGATATTCTGGAGCAAATGCTCTTGGGTTTTACACCCATACTTACATATAAATTTTAATTAGTTAATAGCATGGTTTTGATTATTTCAGATAATTTTTTTATTCAATTCAAAATCCCACTGAAATTCCCATGAACTGTGCTTACATAATAATGAATTAATGCTTATGGAAACAGTGACATGAATGTACAAAATTAAAACAAAAATTGCAAAACTACTCGATCTATCTCATAATCCCCCTATTTTGTACACACAAATTTGATATACTAAATTTTATATCGGTATACACTAAATTTTATATTCCAGGGTCTAAGTACCTTGCTTTTAAAGATCTTAAAATCTATATTTGTTCTCATCTTCTTTGATCCCACCATAATATTCTGAGGAATATGATTTTATATTTTAACTGGCCCTTCAATTGTTTTTACACACCACCATTATCTATCTCTAGATGCATAGTTCTTCCACTTCAGCACATTACCTGTTAAACCTATGGCAGACTCTCTCTGAATTAATATTAAAATTAAGTTTGCTCTGTACCTTCATCAATGATTATTTTGACATATTTACTTTTACCAGTAAAACTCACCATCTATTTCCAGCTAATTCAACTCAAAATCTAGTATCAATTCTTAGAGTACACCCAGGATCTACACATTGGTAATTCTAAAGTCAGTTCTACACTGTTGAGCCCAACATAAGTCTGATAAAAAATGTTATGATGTTGTTATACAATAATTCATAGAAAGTTCTGTGATTTTTCTATGAACCAATATTTCTGGGGTAAAAAATCTTACCACATTTGAAGGCTCCAGCTTCTTCCTTCTCGCAAGATCAGTTATGTTGATGCCATTGTAGTTAATGCTTTCCATGCAACCTTTGAAATTCTTTCTACTGCTGGAACTTGGCTTACCAGAGAAAGGTATGCCTCCAAAGGTGATCTTTGAGAGAAAAACAACAACAAAACATTCATACTGTATTCGACTTAAAAAAATAACATTCACATTTAATGAGACAGAACTATCAATACAGGCAAGGTCGGTTATATTTATATCAACCAATATAGACAGACATTCTTCTGTCTCCAAAATCTATTATATTTAAATTTTTGTTGTTATTGAAGTGCATAATAGTATTAATTCTGACAATTAGATTATAACTTGAACAAGAAAATAGCAACAATCCCTTGAATTTTTGCTACCCAAAAGGCATTTTATAATTTATCCTGAGAATGTTTTAAAACACTTTACACAGCAAACATATTAAATAATATTGAAATACATTTTTATGTTTATCCTTCAAGGACATACTATCAATAAATGCCTTTAGTCATCATGAGATAATCAACACTAATATATAAGTTGATAAAACAGCCAAAAGCAAGAAATATTGTATTTACCTAACATAAACTCATTGTATTCTAATGTCCATTAGAGTCAAACATTCATTAGACTTACAGTGAATAGAGAAAATAGTTCAGCAAGTTTCATTACTACATTGAGCAGGAACATCTTAGAATTTGGGGAGTACAGGCTTATAGATATTATAAGTCTTTTAAATTATAAAGAAGAAGGTCACTATTTCTTCCTGTGAATATCTAGCTACTATTGCCTATAAAAAAGAGATTATATGTTTTCCATATATCTTTGATCAAATTACAGAACTGTAATATCATTATCATATAATAAAAATTAGACTTACTTATGCATTGCTAATAATTAATTAGTAGTAAATGAATCTACTAATCATAGATGTAATATCATGATATGTAATATAGGTATTGTATGTTTAGTTATCACTTAATGTTATCATTATCAATTTTTCTTACTAAGTTTTAAAAACAAAAGTTTTTAAATGTCAAGACTTCATATTTGATACATGAAGCAAAGATCTTTGTGTGCTAGGAGGCCATTAGAAAATATTCCATTATTTAACAACATGTCATTTTAAATGTCTAATTAGATTTATATTAGCTCATAAACCACAGATCATTGATGGCTTATGAGATAATACAGAAAAACAGAATAATTCACTTAGTAAATTAAAAAAAATAATGGTTGGCTATATATCACTTACCATAAAGTTTATAGATAGGAAGAAAAAAGAAAAACTGAGAATATATTGAAAAAATTAGAAAATTACAAAGGGAAAAATTGAGAATAACCAAGATTATAGAATTACTAGGGGCCTGGGACACAAAAATTTGTGCACTCAGGGAGGTCCCTTAGCCTGGCCTGTGCCCTCTCACAGTCTGGGACCCCTTGGGGGATGTCCACCTGCTGGTGTGCCTGGCCAGCCTGGGTGAGGATCTGATGGCTGTTTGCAGGCTGGCCAAGCCCCCCAGTGGTGACCCTCATCCCATGGGGGTGTGGCCAGCCTGGGTGAGGGGCTGAGGGCCATTTTCAGGTTGCCCACAGCTCCCATTGATCCAACGTCCCAGTGTGGCTGGCTGGAATCAGGTTTCTGGGGTTTATTTATCTTCTATAATTGAAACTTTGTTGTCTTGAGTGGAGGCCTAGTCAGGCAACAAAGCCTCCTGTTTGCTTCCGCTCTGTGGCTTCCATAATTGAAACATTGTTGCCTTGAGCAGAGGCCTGGCCAGCCTAGGCAGGCAATTTCAACTCCATCGCTGGTGCAATGGAAGCCTCCTGTTTGCTCTAGCTCTGTGGCTGCCAGCCGCCATCTTGGCTGGGTTAATTTGCATACAGCTGCTCTGATTGACTGGTGGGCATGGCTTTGCTAGTGGGCATCGTTTAGGTGTCTTGGAGTGATGGTTAATTTGCATATTACTCTTTTATTAGATTAGATTGAAAAACAATGTTTTTAAGTATCATTGAACTGAACTTATTAAGTATAACCAGGTTTACCTAACACCAAAGGTAAGAATTATTGATACTTAAAAGAAGTATTTAATTTCTTATCTATAATGTATCAATTTCTTCCCTAGTTGATAGCAATAAAATCTTTTATGCTGAATGACCTGCAGTATCATATTTCTTTTAGCTTAGGCAAAAGAGAACACTTTATTATAAAGATTTGAAATACTACATGAATTCAAAGTCAGGAATGTAGCTCATTTCATGAAATACTATGATCAGGGATGGATTTTATGAAACATTCATAAGAAACTAACACCTATCCTCTTCAAACTATTCCAAAAAATTCAAGAGGAGGGAGGACTCCCAAGCTCATTTTATGAGGCCACATTATCCTAATTCATAAATGAGATAAAGATACTACAAAGAACAAAAATATAGGCCTGATGAACATAGATGCTGAAATCCTCAACAAAGTATCACATATTGAAATACACCTAAATCCCAGTTTGTAAGTGTTGTTTGATTCCTTTTCTGTGCATAGCTTATCTAGGGATTTTCGTTTTCCTTTGGAGGCTGATTCAAACACTTCTCCTTTCTCTGCTTTCAGCAACCTTTGGCACACATCCTACCTTATGGAAGGTGCTCAGGTGAAGGAAGCATCCAGGGCTCAATTTACCAGGTTCCTTAAGAGATGTGGGTTCCAATCCCAGTTACTAATGCAAATAATTATTTGAGAATGTAAATAATATCTTCTTTCTGGTTTTGTAGTCTCATCAGTAAAATAAAGTGGCTGGATCACAAAATACTTTCTGAAATTGTAACTATTCTGATACTAAAAACTGTTGCAGTTATCAATCATCAGATATTCAAATGACTCCTATGATTGACTTATTACTGATATTGCCATTCAACGATAACTCTGACAAATAGCTGCATTAACCATCTTGTTAGCTACCAAGATTTATAAAGTGCGGCAGACTACTAAATACGTCTAAGTGTCCTTTCTCCCAACCTTCTTTAGAGGAAAAAAATACTTTTCAGTTCCACACATTGCTCCCTATCCAATGGAGGCAATTACCAACCACTTTGAAGCAAGTTTTGGTCCCATGAGATTTAAATGGAAGGTCTGTGTGTGACTCCAAGAACTATAGTTTAAATGAATTTCCTTCCCTCTCTCTCCTTCCCGCTGGCTGGAAAGCAACATGAAATGAGTAGCAACCTTGGAGTGATCTGCAGTGGGGATGGAGGAATAGCAAGAGGAGAGATGGGGGTCTTGATGACCATGACGCTGCCATTTGAGCCCAGGGCTGCCTGCCTAGGGGGTCCTTTTGTATCAAAGAGAATAAACATAAGTGTTTTTATGTGCAGTCTAATGAAGTATAACTGACATACATGGTGGTTTCTCTTACTTCCTGTTGCCTCCTCGAATAACTCTATAATAAATGTGCCATTATATTTATTTTATAGAAGGTGAGCATGATTTCGTCACTGTCACACAACCAGTAAAGGGTAGAAAGGAATTCAATCCCAGGCTTTTCATTCCATGCAATTGATTCTCTCTAAAATCTTACCCAGGTATTTCAATGGACAAGGGGGAGCCATCCTCCACTTTCCAAGAACATCCTATATAATAAAAGCCTTGGTGGCATCACGTCCTCGTGCGACACCCTCACGGGACATTGTCGCAAGATGGCCACCGAAAGATGGCTGGCAGGGGAGGGCAGTTGTGGGCAATCAGGCTGGCAGGGGAGGGCGGTTGGGGGTGAACAGGCCAGCAGGGGAGGGCAGTTGGAGGTGAACAGGCTGGCAAGGAAGGGGCAGCTGGGGGCAGTTAGGGATGATCAGGTCAGGACGCAGAGGCAGTGAAGGGTGATCAGGCTGGTGGGGGAGCAGTTAGGGGTGACCAGGCAGGTGAGCGATAAGGAGCCAGCGGTCCAAGATTGTGAGAAGGATGTCTGATTATCTCCAAACCAGCAGTCGGTCATCCCCCAAGGGGTCCTGGATTGGAGAGGGTACATGCTGGGCTGAGGGGACCCACTCCCATGCACGAATTTCATACACCAGGCCTCTAGTTAATAAATAATTACTATCGTAAGAATAAAACAAAATTATAATTTGCCCTTTCATTTTATGTGTATTTTGTTTTTCAAATGGCTACTGAGTTCTTAGGGCATAAACATTTTTAGTTGTTAACCACTATAGAAGGGTCTAGGATGGCTGTGGAAAGTTAATAAGACACCAAAGGTCCCATGAATTAAGAAGTTCATAAACCTCTGGCTGATTAATATTTCATCCTGCTTATTTTACTGCTATGCATTGCTTGTTCATTTAGCATTATCCCTTTTCTCTTAGTATACATTATGCTGTGATTATTATGTTCTTACAGAACTTTCATTACTATATATGATTAACACTTTGGAATGCACATTTAAAGGTTGAATTGTTCTCCAAATAATTTATTAAAATACTTGGTATGCGTACCTGTATATTATGAGAATATATAATTTTAATGGACCAATAGCTTTTTAAATCTTTGATTATTTGGAGGATAAGAAATAGCTATTTTTATTTAAGGACAATTTCTTTAAAATATTATCTATTTTAATTGCTTTAGTGACAATTATATCTTAGGAAATAGAACTTGCTAAAAGAACTATTAATGGTCATAAGTTTATAAATGACTTAAAATAAATCAGAACTCAGGATTTCTTATTCAATATTTTGTAATAAATATTAGGCAACTCTTTGTTTATAATACTGTGTATTATGAAGTAAATTTATATTATAATGAATAAAAAATGGAAAGATTATAACTTAAATTTATTCACGACTTGTTAAATAATCCTGATAACATGATAGGTGTTCTTTCTCTTCAAATTGTTGCTTTGGCACCAAGATTTTAAAAATATTTCAAATATTTATTATTTAAATTTATAAAAGAATAAAATGACATATATTAATAAACTAAGTTTTGAAATTATAAGTTAATTTTTCTTTGGAGAATAAAAATGAAAATGGTGCAGGAAGGCACATGAATAGCAATAATACAAGTGGGAGATTGAGGCAGCCACTTGACCTTGATCACAGTTTATACATCCTCAAGCTCACCTCATAGTCTAAGTCCAGGTAGTCGAACTCCCCATTGGTGCGGAAGTGCTGCACGCTCCTGTCCAGGGTGAGGTCAATGCTCCGGCCCTGGCGCTCAATGACCACAGAGTGCCAGTGGTGATCATCCAGCAGGCTCCCCATCATCACAGACGTGTGGCCATATATGGGGCCAAGCTGGTTGCTTCCTGCATCATGGGAGTGCAAAAGAAATAAGGTGATGACAACATGGCTCTGGGTAGAAGAAGATCTTCTATTAAGACACTAACAGCTCTAGTGCCCATCAGGAGATGAGTGGATAAAAAAGCTGTCTTTTACACCATGGGATATTATACAGCTGTAAAAAAGAAGGATCTCTTACCCTTTTCGACAGCATGGATGGACCTGGAGATAATTATATTAAGTGAAATAAGCAAGTCAGAGAAAGATAAATACTATGTGATTTTACTTATATGTGGAATCTAATGAACAAAATAAACTGATGAACAAAATAGGTCCAGAGACATGGAAACACGGAACAGGCTTACAGATCTCAGAGGGAAGGGAGGAAGAGATGGGTTGGGAGAGATTAACCAAAGAATAGTATATGAATACTAAAGGCCTGGTGCATGAAATTCATGCACGGGGGGATGTCTCTCAGCCTGGCATGCATCCTCTCTAATCTGGGACTCCTTGGGGGATGTCCAATTGCCTGTTTAGGCCCAATCCCTGCAGCCTATTGCCCTTAACTGCCCTCCCCTGCCAGCCTGATTGCCCCCTAACTGCTCTCCCATGCCGGCCTGATTGTGCCCCTAACTGCTTGCTCCCCTGCTGGCCTGATCGCCCCTAACCACCTCTGCCCCAGCCCCCACCACCATAGCTTTGTCTGGAAGGATGTTGGATGTCCGGAAGATGTCCAGTTGACCCAGTCTAATTAGCATATTACCCTTTTATTAGTATAGATATGCATAGCCCATGGACACCAACAATAGTGTCATGAAGGCCTGGGTGGGGCAGGAATTCAGTGGAGCAGGGCTAACATGGGGGGGAGGGGAAATGGAGAACATCTGTAAGACTTTCAACAATAAAAATAAATTAAAAAAACACAAACAACAACAACAACACTATGAGTTGATGCTTTGTCTACTGAAGTTGCTGTAGGGAAAACCAGCATGTGACTATACTTAAAAAGTTTTATGTTCAAAAGTACATAAAAGCTAATAAAGATGAAAATATCTGTTCCCTTAAAAATAATGAGCTTAAAAAAAAATTAGGTTCCTGTTGAAGTCAGTGTTCCATGAGCTCTAAAGCCAGACGGCCCAGCTTCTGATGTTCAATGATGCTGGGCAAGTTGACAACTTCTCTGGGTCTCTGTTTCTTCAGATGTAAAAAAAGGAAAATAATAGTACCTGCTTTACAAGGTTGCTGTGGGGATTACATTACTTAGTACATGCAAAGACCCTATGATCCTTCCTGGCACGCAGTGAATATTCAGTACCTGTTAACAGTCTGTTTTTATTGAGGTTAGCGTTGTTATTTTTGGTCAAGAAAATGCAGCATGACAATTTTCAATTTCCTCTGAATCCCAATACCATAATCTTAAGCACAATGTAATATTTAGTGACATGAAAAGTATAGAAGTTATACTTTAAAATAAAAACCTGCAAAAATATATATGTAGCTTTCATCTAGTTTTGAAATAAGATCTCCATAGAAATAAGACTACAAATAAGAGGGAAAGGCTGTGAGAATTCATAATGTTTACTAAGGTCATTTGGGGATGCTGTGTATCTACTTTATACCACTTTCTATTGTGGAAATATTGCTTTTTATGGTCAAGCAAAAATAAATGCTATAAAAATATAATATTGTTTCAGAATGAAAAGCATAATAAAAATAAGAAAAACACAGGAAATGCCTGAATAATTAAATTATTTCCCCCTTTTCCCATATTTAAGGTGATAATGATACCTATATCTGACATTTTTAATGTATTTCCTAGATCAAATGTTCTTCTTTTGGTGATGAAATCAAATCTGATGATTGTGGGTGTACATGGAGGAGGAAGGAAGAAGAAAAGAAATAATAATTTCAGGTGAAAGGCTACATTAAGTTTTATTTAAGTAGTTAGACTAGAAGACTAAGCGGCAGCTAGATGTACCTGATATTTAGGTAATGGCCTTAAGAACGGGCAGTGCATGAGTGACTGTTTCCATGGCATCCATTAACTTCAGTCAGTCAATAAAAGCCCTTAAGTAACCTGCTATCCAAGGAAATGGTACTGACCTTGTATCTGTGTGTGTGTGTGTGTGTGTGTGTGTGTGTGTGTGTGGTCATATAAGCAATTACTTGTTTCAGAACAGTAATGTAATGCCACTCCTTTGTAAAATCATAGTGGCTCTGCATGTTTCACATTTTTTAAAGAAAAAAAGTTTGAAAATATAAACTTTTAAAGATATAATCCAGTTGCTGTGTGTGTGTGTTTTTCAAAATACCTTACATGTTTCCTGTGTTTCTCTCCCCATTTCCTCCTTATTAACTTCATTTTTTCATTAAAATTACATAGTTTTCAAATGTATAATTCTCTATGATACATCATTTGTATATTGTCTTCTTAACTTCTATTGAACTTTGTTTCAAAAATTATTTAGGGCTAATTTTCACGTAGGTAACACATAAATACATGTTCAATAAGAGTAGAGAATATTATGAAGAATTTATGTGTAAAAACATTAGCGCCTTTTCCACCACTGTAAAGAATGTGGTCTTTTTCTTTCCAGACAGTTTTTTTGTTATATTACATACATATTATTCTGAGAGTAATTCACCAGTAACTTCTATGTTGCGAAACAGTAACCTCCCTTTTCTGTCTTCTTATATGACATTTTAAGAGACTTCAACACAGTAACCACCAATTTTCTTTTCCTTTTCTTTGACATCACATATTCTTATTTCCTCCTATCCATTGTCCCCTTTTTAGTCTCCAATCAGCACCTTCTCTTGTCAATCTCAGGCATGCCACTCTAAGAGAAATCTCAACTTTGATGATCAATCAGCAACTAAAATGCACCCTGTCCGAATAGAACTTTGTAGTTTGTAGAGGAAATGTCTAGGAAATAAATGAGCCTCTAAACCAGCAGTTCTCAACCTGTGGGTCGCGACCCCTTTGGCAGTCGAACGACCCTTTCACAGGGGTCACCTAAGACCATCCTGCATATCAGATATTTACATTACGATTCATAACAGTAGCAACATTACAGTTATGAAGTAGCAACAAAAATAATTTTATGGTTGGGTCACAACATGAGGATCAGTATTTAAAGGGCCAGAAGGTTGAGAACCACTGCGAGTCTAAACTAATGTTCCTCTACAGAGAAATTAACGCTTTCTCTAGTTCTGAAAATGGCACTTATGTCTATTGGCACCGAAGTCATATCCTAGGAATGACCTTTTACTTAATCTCTTCCTTTCTTCCTAAACACCCAATTCATTACAAATCATGCTGCAAGTGCCACTAAAATCATCTCCGCAGTGGACCTATTTTTCTGCATCTCCACTCACAGCCATTAATTTTTCTGAAAGACAGAGCCAGCTCATCTTGTATCTGAGGAGTCCATCTTCAACTCTCATGTGGATGGAACCATTATGTGTACAGAGATTTCTGTAAACTTCCCATGCTTAAAAAATAGTATCTAACCCTGTGCCACACTCTGCAGCAGGGGTGGGGAATGTTCCACTCATGGGCTGCATAAGACCTGTAAAATCATTTAGTCTAGCCCTGTCAGTGCATTAGGGATGAGTTAGTTTAATTTTTTCCCCCAAATTTAGCAAGCTAGTTTTTAGGTTGACTATTTTGTATGGCACACAAATGATGTTATAAATATCCGAATAGCCCTTGGCAGAAAAACAGTTCCCCACCCCTGCTCTCCAGGTTCTTACAGATTTGAACAATTCCTAACCTTTGGATTTCATCTTCTCTCTCAATTACTCACTGCCTCTATCTACATCCTCTTCCTTGCTGAAGAAAAAGCTAGGAAGGGCTCTGTCTGTAGTGACTGATTCCTTTAAAAGTTCTTCTCCTATGGTTGTCTTTTGTCATTGATAGCAACTTGAACATCTTGTAGAGGACCTTTCTCAATATATATTCTAAAATTGATCCCTCTTACCTCTGCAGAATTATATGAGCCCATTTAATTGATTTCACACTACGGTTAAACTTGGCGGGCTCACTTATATGAAGATTTTCCTCATTGAATGCAGTCAATTCTTTGTATCCCTGGACTCAACCAATCATGAATAGAAAACAAATTTTTAGCATTTCTAATATTAAATTGTAACCTCGGATTCCCTACCTCAGATTCCCAACTTCCAGTAGAAAATACTGTTTTTAATCCATGGTTGGTTGAATTTGCTGATGTAAAGAGCTGACTGTAGTTCAAAGCTATATGTAGATTTTCCATTGTGGGAGGTTTGCATGTTTTTCAAAGGTCAACTATACTTATAATTTGACATCATTTCTTTTGACTTAGTTATTTTAAGATAACAACATGTAAGACACTACCTTACTCCTACACTAGGGCATAAAGTTTAAGACCCCTCTATTTGTTTGCCACTGTATTCAGATGCTAATATACACCTTGTACAATACAGGTGTTTTGCAATATTTTTTGAATGAATAAGCATATCAATATATCAATATATGCAAACCACTGTGGGTTAAGCTGAACTGATAACAATGTAAACTTTTTAAATAATTTACATTTTAAGAGTTAAACAACATTAATACTTCTCTAATGGAAATATTAATAAATGGAAAGAATGATGCTGAAAGTTGGAACATACCTAGGTTTAAACTGAAGACCAGTTTGGCTTTTTTCAGTTCCAATGTAATGTAATCACCTTGCTGTCCTTCCCCGTGTAAGATCACCCCTTCACTCTCGGTGGTTTTAAATTTCAAGGCAATGACATCTTTCAGTGTTTTCATCTTCTTGTTTCTGAATCTATACGGCAACACAACATGGCCATCAAAGTTGATAACATCAGCCCCTGAAATAAGAAAAACAAACAAACACATTATAGGTCAGTTTTTGTATGTTGCCATCCAGTGTGGAATAAATCTATTTCCAACCATTGTCTGCTCAGAAAAAAATAAGAAAGCAGTGTTTTATTCTGAGAAATATGGAGCCCTGAATTCTTGTCCTATTTCTTCTTTTGATTTATTGTGTGTCCTGTGTGAATTGTATTGGAAGTAGTCACAAAGAATGGTCTTCAGCCCTGCCCCTGTGGCTCAGTATTGAGCAACTACTTATGAACCAAAAAAGTCAAGGAGGTCACATTTGGATTCCTGGTTGGGGCCCATATGCAGGTTGTGTGCTTAATCCCCAGTAGAGGGTGTGCAAGAGGCAGCCAATCAATGATTCTCTCTCATCATTGATGTTTCTATCTCTCTCTCCCTCTCCCTTCCTCTCTGAAATCAATAAAATCATATTTTAAAAAATAATAGCCTTCAACTGTAATTATGTTAACTAACATAAATGCCATCAATGATTTATATACTTTAAATTTTTACTTGGGAGTCTAGAGTTTATTTGAAATAAGTAAAAATTTTAATTCCTGAAGTATAATGAAATCTTAATGTCTTCCTTTTAAATTAGGCTAATTCTTATGATTTTAAAAGACACATTTTACTCACAAATATGCTTTCCTTTTACAAAAGAATGAAAGCACTTGAATTCAGGGTTTAGTGATATATTTACCTTCTAATGTTTTTTATATCTTACTACATTTTGAGTAAACTTCATGGTAATTCTCTGAGTTTATAGCTAATTGAACTTAAAGAAGCTTTTTACCATTTGCTCCTGGGTCTCACATCTGTCTGTAATTTCATGTTAGTTCCCTGCCTTTAGAATAGAAAATCCGGCTACTCATCTTTTTGACTACCGTGAATCTTAGCCATAAATAGTTAAGAGAACAAATATCTAGTTTATACTATGACTATAAAAGTTCTAATTTGATTTTAGGGAATTTCAATAGAGACAAAATTATATAAAGTTTTGAGAACTATAAACAATTTTGTCACCATCCTCAAAAGAAGGTGATGGTGGGAATTTGTTTTATAGCTGCTACTTAATGCACCCCTGAAATGGAAATGGAACGATCTAACTTATTATGCCATATTTATTGGTTAGTGCCTTTCCAATCCAAGGATCAAGCTTTGCATACTAATAGAAGCTTAGTTCTCATCATTAGAATTTTGTCATTAAAAGTATTTTTTAAATCTACTTAAATGGCTTTTAATTTGAAATCATAGAGAACCTAGTCAAACTGGATAGCTCTAATTACTTTAGAATCACAATACTGCCTCTGAATTTGGGGTAAGGGTGATGGAAGGAGACTTGAATTTGGATGATGAACACAATACAATAGAATTGTATACCCAAAACTTGTATACTCTATTAACCAATGTCACTCTAATAAATTCAATAGAAGTTTTATATATATATATATTTATATATAATAAAATTTAAAAGAAAGAAAATCTATGTTCTTCCTTCAAATCATTGATAGATTTTGAATCCTTTAAAAATGTTTACCCCATTATATCAAATATTTGCATTTTTTAAAAATAGTTTAGAGAATTCCTGAATTCAAAAAGTTCAGAGAGAAAAATTTCACTTTGACATTTAAGTTGTAATTCTAATAATCTGTTCTTTATTGTCCATGAAAAGACTTTCTTAATCTACAGAATTCTCTTCTCTGAGACTATGAATCACAGAGATTTATTTTACTATGGGGGAAAAACAGCCATTAAATTTTGGTTTCTGCTGGCATTATGAAGCCAATTAGACTTGAGATTAATCAACTATACTGTCCCATGTGAATTCCAAGTAAAATATCTTTATCATCTGTGATGAAAGATAAAAGGTAGGAAAAGTGAAATCTGATGATGATCATCCAGTACTTAGTAGATATCACTTTTTGTCTTGAAAAGTTCTAAGGAAAAAGTCAGAAGGAAGGGATAAATTCTGAATTCTAGAAAGTAAAATTGGCACTCAATTTTACATCAGTGATAATGAACAACAGACACATCATGGTTTTATACACCTTGGAGGATATTAACAAAAACATGAACGAATGCTATTCAAGCCCATCAAGCCTCATATTACAATGGTCAGTGGTCAGAACTTAGTTGAAACACTGACAAAATGCTTTACAACTCAGTTCTTTCTCATTATGTAATCAAGGGTGATCTTTTTTCAATGGGTTAATTGCTATCACAGCATCAGTGCATGGCTGTGATCTTACAGTTGACCTTGAAATTACAAAATTCCTAGAAATAATTTAAAATATACAATCCTATCTAATAAAGAGGGAATATACTAATTGACTATCACGCCATCACAGAAGATGGTGGTACCCACAGCCAATAAGGAGAGAATATGCTAATTGACTGCCCCATCCTCAAAGATGGTGGCACCAACAGCTAATAAAGAGGAAATATACTAACTGACTGTCCTGCCCTCAAAGATGGTGATGCTCACAGCCACAAGATGGCAGCACCCAGTCTCCTTAATCCTGCTGGGGTGGCCGGCCTGGCTGCTCTGAGAGCCTGCCTCTGGAGTCCCCCAGCCCCCTCAGGCTTTCAGCCACTTAGGGCCAGCCTGAGGAGCAGGTAAGCCTCAGATGGTGGTTGCCCAGTCACCCAGGGCTGTCTGAGGCTCAGATAACCAGGCCTGACTGAGGCTTGCGCTGCTGGCAGTGGCAGCAGCAAAGATATGATGGGCATTGCCTTCCCCTGATCGCCAGGTCACTTCCCGCCCCTGAGGGCTCCTGGACTGTGAGAGGGGGCAGGCTGGGCTGAGGGACCCCCCTCCGGTGCATGGATTTTCATGTACCGGGCCTCTAGTTTATTATATTACTGATTTGCAGGCAGGTAAACTCTTTCTTCAAATAAAATCTGACATGGATTCCTAATGTATAAATCAAGAAAGAATATAGTTCATTTGCCACTTCTTTGTCTCTTCAGGAAACTGCAGAAGTAACTCAGGGAAACCCTGTGGCCCTGCAGAACTCAGCTTGAAATCCTTTGCAGTATATGATGAAGGAAGCCTCTCAAATCCTGCAGAAAATATGAACTACTTAAAACATGCATTAGACAACTGGCTAACAATCTGGAAGAAAAAAATAAAGCTTAATCCTTACCTCACATCATATATGAAAATAAAGCCCAGTTGACATTAAAGTGTGTTTAAAGTACAAAGTGAAGTCATAAAAGTATTAGAAATAATAAGTCAATATTCTAAAATATTGATAAAGAGAAGGACTTCCTAAGCAAGTCAAAAGAAATAATAAAGGAAAAGGTGATGTCTTTGATGATACAAATATCTATAAGTTTTATATGACAAAGAATAAACCATATTCCACAAAAAGGATGAAAAGAATGTTTGTGACAAAACATTAATATTTTTGGCCATTAGGTAGTATTTCAAATCAATAGCAAAGAAACAAACACTCCAGTAAAACAAAAGGACCAAATACTAAAAAAATCATATAAGGAAATATAAATTATTATAAATATATAAAAATATTTACTCTCACTATCATTACTGATCAGAGAAATACTGTAAAGTAATAATGAGAATAGTTAATGCTAACTCTTAGTTCAATATGGCAGACTTGATAAGCTGTAAATTCTGCCATTAAACATCTAGAAATGCTAAGTAAAATATACTTAACATCATTTTTTAAAAAAATTTAAAATATATTTTATTGATTTTTTACAGAGAGGAAGGGAGAGGGATAGAGAGTTAGAAACACTGATGAGAGAGAAAACATCGATCAGCTGCCTCCTGCACACCCCCTACTGGGGATGTGCCCACAATCCAGGTGCATGCCCTTGACTGGAATCGAACCTGAGTCCTTTCAGTCCTCAGGCCGGTGCTCTATCTACTGAGCAAAACCAGTCAGGGCACTTAACATCATTTTTAATGCATAACTGAATACAGACACTACACAAGAGACCAAACCAAGAAAACTAAAATCAGAATGGAAACTGGAGCTGAAAAGTAGTTGCTTGGGTTTGGGAAGGGTTGTCCTCTTCTTAGTAGCACAGACTTACTTAGGGACAGAAGAAAAGGAACAGAGACAATTGGTAAATCCAGAATTCTCAAAAGGCCACACCCCACACCTCCAGCACAGATGCATGGTTCATGGCTTAGGAACACCAAATCAAGAAATTCATGTTAAAAATGGTTCCAGGGTGGCAATAACTCTGGGACAATAAGAAGAGGCAAACATAAATTGTCTGGGTTCATCTCCACCCAGACAAGACAGAATCACCATAGATTAAGCTTTAATAAGAAAAGCTAAGAACCCAAAATTACAGAAGAGTTAACAAATCACAATGAACAAGAGTCATGATAAAAATAATAGAGCTACTAGAATAAAACTATAAGTTAAATATATTTAAGCATTATTAAAACCTCAGTTGGTTGAGCCTCGTGTATATATAAACACATACCATACACTTTTAAGAGAGTCTGAGGTATTGAAACAGCCAGAATTTAGTTTTATTTCATACAAAAATACATTAAGATTTTATTTGACATCTAATAATATGTTGTGGTTGTTTGGGGACAAGCCACCATTTTTCGCCCCATTACCCTTATTGCATATCACTCCCTAGAATTAAGTCTTCTGTGCAGTGATTAAACCTGCATGGTGGAACTGTTTAAGCAATCTGAATAACAATCATAGCTAGTCAAAAAGTGAATGCAAAATCACATAGTGCTTCCACAGTGTTGTTTCTAACAATAACTCTGAGAACTGGTAATGTGCCCACTCCATCAAATAGCATAGTAGAGAGCTTCTTTTTTCTTTTTTCATTGCTACCTGGTCTACTTTATGAATTTGGAGAAGATATTTTGGAGAAGTTGTTACCATCTAAAGATTTTAATATTTAAAAATACCCTTGCTATATTTTTACAAAAATATAAAAGATTTTTATTGTTGACAAGAAATTAAAAAAAAATTCTATATAATAAGAAAGGAATATGCTAATTATCCATTACACCATAATGTCACAACCAATCTACAAGTGGTGGAGAGCTACAGAAGGGCAGGGTAGTGGGCAGAGAGCTACAAGAGGGTGCAGCAGCAAGCTATGAGCAGCAGAGAGCTACCAGTGGCAGTGGGAGGATGGCCAGCTGAGGCAAGCGGCAGCAAGCTACTTTTGAACAGATTCGTGTGCAGGCTACTAGAAATAAATAATGCCCAAACACAAGAGCTCACCAATGTTAATGAGTAATATATTGATGTGTATCCTTCTAGATTTTATACATTTACTTATCTATCTAGTTTATGGAATAATCCATGAATTATATGTACATATATATGTGTGTGTGTATCCTAACTAATAAAAGCATAATATTAAAATTAACCATTTCTTCGAGATGCCTAAGCCACGCCCACCAGCCAATCAGAGTGACTGTATGCAAATTAACCCAGCCAACATGGAGGCCAGCACTCACGGAGCTGAGTAAACAGGCAGCGTCCATTGCAGCAGGAGTGAAACTGTTTGTGGGCTACCTGGGCTTCTCTGTGCTCCCGGTAACATCATATTTGCAATACTGTTTCAATCCTAGGAGCTGAAGAAAACAGCAGGCCAGGCCTGACTTCTAATTAAACATTGTTTCATTATAGAAGCCAGAGTTGAAGCAGAGGAGGTTTCATTAACTGCCTAGGCCCTGGCTTAAAGGAACAGTGTATCAATTATAGAAGATAAACAAACCCCAGAAACCTGCATCCAGCCAGCCTTGCTGGGACATTGGGTCAATGGGAGCTGTGGGCAGCCTGAAAGTCTGAAAACAGCCATCAACCCCTCACCCATGCTGGCCACACCCCAATGGGGTGAGGGACGTTCCTGGGGGGCTTGGCCAGCCTATAAACAGCCATCAGCCCCTCACCCAGGCTGACCAGGCACACCAGCAGGTGGACATCCCCAGAGAGGTCCAAGACTGTGCGAGGGCACAGGTTGGGCTGATGGACGTCTTGAGTGCACAAATTTTTGTGCACTGGGCCCCTAGTATAGATATAGATATAGATATAGATATAGATATAGATATAGATATAGATATAGATATAGATATAGATATAGATATAGATATAGATATAGATATAAACACATCTAAACTAATAAAAGCGGAATATTGAAATTAACCATCCCTTCGGGAAGCCTACAGCCAATCAGAGCGGTTGTATGCAAATTAGCGCAGCCAAGATGGCAGAGGCCCACCGCAAACCGTCCAGCGGGAGGAGCAGGGTGGGAGGAGCAAGCAGACCCCCAGGCTGTGGCCTGGAAATAGACAAATCGAGGGGGGCAGCACACACATCCCCTAAGTCTCACCTACCAGAAAACCTTCAGTATAGGAAACACCCTGCTTGTTGGCCATGGCACCCTTGCACACATTTCTGTATTTCCTCTCATCTTATATGGAAACTAAATCTGTGCATGGGGGGGGGGGCTCCCCTCAGCCCAGCCTGCACCCTCTCCAATCTGGGACCCTTAGGGGGATGTCAGACTGCCGGGTTAGGCCCAATCCTGCACTGGCAGTCGAACATTCCTCTCACAATTCAGAACCGCTGGCTCCTAACTGATGACCTGCCTGCCTGACTGACCACCTCTAACCACTCTGTCTGCCAGCCTGATCACCCCCAACTGCCA
>PVJC01031587.1:0-20490 GCA_004026665.1 Murina feae | reverse complement strand
GTGGGGGACTCAGGCCTGCAGGGGAGAACAGTTGGGGGTGCCATCCTGGTATGGGGAAGGCAGTTAGGGTCAATCAGGCCAGGCCAGCACAGGACCAGTTTGGCGTTTATCAGGCTGCCAGGGGAGTGGTTAGGGGCAATCGGCATTTGAGAGGTCAGGAGCCAGCAGTCCTGGATTATGAAAGGGACGTTGACTGCCCTCAAAGGGTCCCTGATTGGAAAGGGTGCAGGTTGGTCTATGGGACACCACCACCACCCACCACCCCCACTCCGTGCACGAATTTCGTGCACCGGGCCTCTAGTTATCCTAATAAAAGA
Source organism: Murina feae (assembly GCA_004026665.1). Lineage (NCBI taxonomy): Eukaryota > Metazoa > Chordata > Mammalia > Chiroptera > Vespertilionidae > Murina > Murina feae. The sequence goes on along the minus strand of PVJC01031587.1, from coordinate 20,173 downwards.
GTAATATGCAAATTAGGCATCACTCCATCACAAAGATGGCCATCCCCATATCCACAAGATGGCGGCGCCCATAGCCACATCCTATCTAATCCTATCTAATAAAAAAGTAATATGCAAATTAGGCATCACTCTGCCACAAGGATGGCCACCCCCATAGCCACAAGATGGCTTTCCTAATAGCCACAAGATGGAGGTGCCCATAGCCAAAAGATGGGCTTCCCCATAGCCACAAGATGGTGGTGCCCACTCTGGCTCAGCCCTGCCACTAAAGTGGTCAAGCCTGTTAGCCAGGCAGGTGGCAGGGGAGGCAGGGGGCCCGAGGGGTGGAACAGGCAATCAGAGGGGTCTGGGGGTCCCCTGCCCAAGCCAGAGGCCTTTGCCAGAGGCCTCAGGCATGGACAAGGGCAGAGCTGGTGATCAGAGGGGGCAGGGGCAGAGCCGGTGATCAGAGGGGTATGAGGGCGCCCTACCCAGGCATAAGGCCTGGACCAGAGGCCTCAGTCCTGGGCAGGGCCAAGGCTGGAGATCGCAGGGACCTGGGCACCAGTGGAGCCATCAAAGCAGGGACCTGGGGGTCCCCTGCCCAGGCCTGAAGCCTTGGCCAGAGGTTCAAGGGCAGAGCTGGCGATGGCATGGGGAAGGATCAGAGCCAGTGATGGCAGAGGCCTGGGCACTGTGAAGCCAGTGATCAGAGGGACTTGGGGGTCTTCTGCTCAGGCAAAAGAGTAATATGCAATTAACCTTCACTCCATCACAAAGATGGCAGCAGCCAGGGAGCTGTAGTAAGGCAGAAGGCTTGTACTCCCGCAGCAATGGAGGAAGCCAAGATTTCCACCTGCTCTGCAGGCACTGAGCTCCCACAAACAAAGTTTCAATTACAGAAGGTAAATAAAACCAAGATACCTACTTCCAGCCGGTGGCTTTGAGCAGGACCAAGGCAACAAAGTTTCAATTATAGAAGGTAAATAAATTCTAGGTACCTGCTTCCAGCCCACGGCCATGGCCAGCCTGACAATGGCCCTCAGCCCCTCACCCAGGCTGGTCAGGCACCCCAGTATAGACCCCCACCCTGAAGGGGCTGGGCCAGCCTGCAAACAGACATCAGCCCCTCACCCAGGCTGGCCAGGCACTCCAGCAGGACACCCTTCAGGGCAAACCAGCCGGCCCCACCTGTGCACCAGGCCTCTGTCCTATATAATAAAAGGACAATATGCAAATTCACCCTAACAGCAGAACCACTGGGAATGACTGGTCACTATGACAAACACTGACCACCAGGGGGCAGACTACCCCAGGAGCTACCCCAGGTGGTCCATGTGCTCCCACAGAGGGAGCTCTGCTTAGCCACAAGCCAGGCTGACGGCTGCCAGTACAGCGGTGGTGGTGGGAGCCTCTCCCACCTCCTCAGCAGTGCTAAGATGTCCAACTGCAGCTTAGGCCTGCTCCCTGCTGGCAAGTGGCTCCTGGGCTGCCAGATTGATGTCTGACTGCCAGCTTAGGCCCACTCTTCAGGGGAGCGGGCCTAAGCGAGCAGGTGGACATCCCCCGAGGGGTCCCAGACTGCTTGAGGGCATAGGTCTGGCTGAAGGACCCCCCCCCCCAAGTGCACAAATGTTTGTGCACCAGGCCTCTAGTTATTTATAATTCAGTTACAAGTGACACGTAAAGACATAGTTATGGATGTATAAGTGCATTTAGTCCTCAATTTCTCTGTAACATTGTAATCTATGATATATTCTTACCATCTTACATAAAAATATTTCCAATTAACCAGTTTATTAATTTATGGTTTTTAAATGTAGCAGTCCCAAAGCTTTTTTAAAAAAATATATATTTTACTGATTTTTCACAGAGAGGAAGAGAGAAGGATAGAGAGTGAGAAACATCCATCAGCTGTCTCCTGCACGCCCCCTACTGGGGATGTGCCTGCAACCAAGGTACATGCCCTTGACCGGAATGGAACCTGGGACCCTTGAGTCCACAGGCTGACGCTCTATCATTGAGCCAAACTGGTTAGGGCAGTCCCAAAACTTTTTAAAGAGCATATTTTAATATAGATTTTTGCATTTAAAAGGTAGGTTTGCTTGAGCTTTTGCTATCAGATCTTAATGAGACTTCATACTCTGTAAACAGAATTAAGAGCATGGCAGGAGGCTGATAATTCATAGTTAGCATGTCTTGCCTTTACACATTAAAAAAAAGTAGAATTTAGAAAGGAAATTAAAAATCCTTGGCTTCTACGGAAGAGAAAAAAATCAGTTTTGACAGTTCAAAGACATTTTTTTAATCACAAAAAGCATCATTATCATCTCCACTTTTTAAGACCCTTTTGAAGATATGTAATGAATTTTTGACAGTCTTTCAGAGAAGCAGTAATTGTGTGAGGTTATTAAAATGTTTAGACAGATGTGTTTTTGACAGCCTATAGTCTGTTTACGAACTCTAACAAAAGCAGAAAATCCACTAACTGTAAATATTAATACAGAACGCATTTGTAGTTATTATCTCTAGAGATTAGGAGTTATAGGAATTATCATTCAAGTTAGACATGAGTTGGCAAATATGATCGCAGTACATAACAAGATGATTTAAATACCAATATCCTTAACTTCTTGACCAATGAAAATAAGCATATACAATGAAACTAATGCATGTATTATTGATATAAGTTTCCACATTTAATTTAAAGACTGTATGTGTCTGTGTGGCACTGTAAGGCCACAAAGCAGGAAATCACATGGTTCCTGGATTCTGTGGTTAGTGGCAAACTACAATCACTTTGAAAATATTTACGGAGCACCAACTGTGTACTATGGCTCTGTGAAAGATACAGGCTGATTTCAGAGGGAAAACAGCATAGATGTTGGCAGAAAAAAAGCTTCAAAGTACTTAATATGCTGTTGTATGATATAGAAAGGGAATTAGGACACCATTACACAGGTTACAGAAAACTGAAATTATTTTTTCTTATTTGTAGCTTATCTCATGTAAGTATATGATACCTATGTATGATACTAACTTAAGGTGACCAGACGTCCTGCTTTTGGCAGAACAGTCCCGATTTTTAACAATTTGTCCCACGTCCTGCAGTGTTTTAAAAAAGTCCCGATTACTCTTTGTAATATTTTAAGTAATAATAAAAAATAAATAAATAAATACCTCCCCCCTCCCCCCGGTCAATGGTGTACCGCTTTAAATCTGGTCACCTTATACTAACTAACTATATATATATATATATATATATATGAAAGCCTAAGCAACTGTTACAACAGAATGACCAGAATGACTGGTGGACAAGTTGCTATAATGTGCACTGACTACCAGGGGGCAGACACTTAAGGCAGGAGCTGCCCCCTGGTAGTCATTGTGCTCCCACAGAGGGAGGGCTGCTCAGCTAGAAGCTGGGCTCATGTCTGGCAAGCACAACTGCAGTGGCAGGAGCCTCTCCTGACTCCATGACAGCACTACTGAGGGGCAGCAGCAGACACAGTCGGCTGAGATGAGCATGAACAGTGCAGCGCCAGGCCCCGGTTCTGGCTCCTCCCTGGCCACCTGCTTCTTGGAGCACTGCTATATCCCTCAGGGGATGTCTGACTGCCGGTTTAGGCCCAATCCTCACAGGCCAGGCTGGGATCAGGCCTAAACAGGCAATTGGACATCCTCTGAGGCATCCTGGATTGCAAGAGGGTGCAGGCCAGGCTGAGGGACACCCCTTCCAATGCACAGATTTTGTGCACCAGGCCTCTAATAACAAGGATAAAATGGATGAATGTATGTTGTAGAAAAGTAGTATGTAAAGCTCAAGAGGATGTTCACTGTGGTGAAATGCTCAGTATAATACCATAATGTACGGATACACAGCATTATACAAACTCATACCAAGGGTACAATATCAAGGGTGAACCTTAATGTAACCGATGGACTTTAGCTGATAATGATGCATAAATGTAAGTTCATTGATTGCACAAACTGTAGTACTCTGGTGTGAGATTGTGATAGTGGGGTAGGTTGTATGTATGTGGAGGAGGGCTCATGGTGAAACTGTACTTAGAACTCAATTTTGCTGTGAACCTAAAACTTCTTTAAAAAATAGAGTCTATTTTTTAAAAAGTGGGATAAAGAAAAATAAAATGTCAGATATACCTATCAAATACATACCATAAAATCATATGCAGTTTCTAGTACCCTAAGATCAATTCCTGGATCTAAACTTCCCACCTGTGAATTTGGAGAAGTTCCTAATCTATTCAAGCCATAGGTTTGTGTTTTTATTTTCCATCTATAAAATATGCTAGTAAAATGATAGAAGGTAAAGAAAGGCAGCAAAGCAGGCTTTTTCTTATTTCAAAAATTGCCATGTATCACAAACTGTCACTAAAATTTTAATTTATCAAAGGTGCCAGTAAAAATATAACAAGTAAAACCTCTCTGAAATTAATGATTTTAATAGATTTTATTATTTATACTAGGGGCCTGGTGCACAAAAATTTGTGCACTCGGGGTGGAGGGAGTCCCTCAGCCCGGCCTGTGCCCTCTCACAGTCTGGGACCCCTCAGTGGATGTCCTATGATGGCCCAGTCTGCCAGGCGCCTTGTGTGTGTGTGTGTGTGTGTGTGTGTGTGTGTGTGTGTGTGTGTGACCATTGGAGACCTGCCCCAAGCCACATCTGAGGCTCGGAGCAGTCCTCCTGGGTGTGTGCCTGCCTCCAGGCACACCTTCAAGTCTTGGAGCAGGCACCCCCTCTATGTTGATCTCTCAGACTCTTGCCCTCCCCTGCATGGTGTTCTCTTTTTTGAGCTGTGGCCAGGGCTGGGTGCGGCCTGCCTCCCAAGCTTGCCTACTGCCCATCTTCTTCCAGCCACCAGAAAGCAGAGAAAACCCCGCCTCATGGTCAGGCCAGCCTTTTCCTGCTTCCTGATCCCCAGAAGGGACCTGGGAAGCTGCCAAGCAGGCCGCCAACTCTTTCCCACTCACCCGTCCCCTGCTGCCTTCCTTTCCTACTTCCCGGTGCCGCCAAGGGGTCTGGGGAGCTGCCAAGCAGGACCCTGGCCCCTGCAGCCTTGCTTTCCCGCTTCCCGGTGCCCCACAAAGGGCCTGGGCAGCCACCAAGCAGGCCGCCGACCCCCTGCCGCCTCTTACCCGCTTCCTGGTGCCCTCCAACCCTGCCGCCTCTTTCCCCCTCATGCGTCCTGGGTCCTGCGCTGTCCCGCCCTGCAGCCGCTCTGTGCACTCGGGAGGTCCCTCAGCCCGGCCTGTGCCCTCTCACAGTCTGGGACCCCTCGGGGGATGTCCACCTGCTGGCGTGCCTGACCAGCCTGGGTGACGGGCTTTAAGGCTACCCACAGCTCCCATTGACCCAATGTCCCAGCAAGGCTGGCTGGACGCAGGTTCTGGGGTTTATCTCCTATAATTGATGCTGTTCCTTTAAGCTGAGGTAACGAAACCTCCTCTGCTTCACCTCGCAGCGCAGGTCTACAATGAGATTTCGTTACTCTTAGTAAGTCAGGCCAGGCCTGTTCCCTTCAGCTCCCGAGGATTCTATGATTGTTACATTATTGAAACATGTTTCAGAGCCTGCCCGCCAAGGGCCGAAAACAGTTTCCCTTTCGCTCCTGCTGCAACGGACGCTGCCTAAACGTTTACTCAGGTCCGTGAGTGGCGGCTGCCATGTTGGCTGGGCTAATTTGCATACAGCTGCTCTGATTGGCTGGTGGGCGTGGCTTACCCTGTCTCGAAGAAACTGTTAATTTTACTATTTCACTTTTATTAGTTTAGATTATGTATTGTGAAATGAAAATAAAAAGAATGCAGAGAATATTATTGTTATATCAATAGATAGATGATTGATAGATAGATATGGTGTATGATTTATGTTACTGTGTTGTGATGTTTGTTAAATTTAAATATAATCAAGAAGACATTGACACAAATTATGGTTTAGAGGAAATTAAATTATATGTCTAAAAAAACTTTGGCATTATAAGCTTTTCCTATTCTTTTAATTTAAGAAACAGATTGACACCATTTTTACTATAGCATTTTTGTTCAGGTATGTAAAATATGTAAGCATGTGAACTGTGCATATTGATAGAGCTCTCTGTACTTACTTTATAAGAGCCAAGTCTGAGGCAACAAACTTGCAGTTTCTCTAAGAAAATGATACAAGTTTGTAGAATAAATGTAGACAACTCTCTCTAAATTTATGAAGTTTTAGGCATTATCTTTAGCAGCCAATAGAATAAATATAACCCAATTCCATTTGGATTGTATATTGTCCAACCACCATCTGCAACATTCTCTTAGTAGTTTATCCCTCTTGAAATTGTAAAAATAATGAGAACATGTATTTTTACTTCATCAATAACTTTGAAGTAAATTTAGAGGGGGGAAAAAGTACTCAGTGGGACTCTGTTGCCAGAACAGAATAAACACTAAAGCTTTCCTTGATCCACTGCTATGTGTTTTCTTTCTCTGGATACAGCAATTTAATTCTCCATGCCTTACAAGCTATTCAAGCATGTAAGTTATATACATAAAATCCAAATATTCATCAACATAGGACAACTTAAATGAGAGATCATATACAACACTTAAATCTACATGGTAATATCTATATGGCTATTTTTTCTAATTCTAAAAATGCTAACATCATTACTGAATAGTTTATAGATTTGTTCAATGAGCGTATGTTTTTGAAGCACTCAATCTTCATGAGATACTGTGTACAACTCTATTGCTACAAAGATGTTTCAGAAACAGTACCTCTCCTCAAGTAACTAACGACTAGAAAATAATTTCATTGGTGCTAACATTTTTCATTACGAATAGAGAAAACAAGTATGTAAATAAACTCGAGTGGGGGAAAGTGGGTGGACAGGGACACCAGGGAAAGGCTCACCAGGCAAAACTTAAGCTGCCTGTTCAATAAAAATTGGCCTGGTGGACAAAGTAGAATAGATTTTGGAGCCTGGGATACAGTCTATGGAGGGAAATCACTCAAGAGGCAAATACAAACATAGAAGACAAGAAACAAAATGATTTGAGAAACTGTCAATAGTTGAGGAAGTTGAGTATGTTCCAGGTGCACATGTACAAGGGAAAAGTCATGGCTGAGCCTGGTTGGGTGTGGCTCAGCAGTTGTTCATTGGCCCAGGAACCAAGAGGTCGCCAGTTCGTTTCCTGGTCAGGGCATATGCCAGAGTGATGAGCTCAATCCCCAGTAAGGGATGTGCCGGAGGCAGCCGATCAATGATTCTCTCTCATCATTGATGTTTCTATCTCTCCCTCTTTTCTGAAATCAATGAGAATATATTTTTTAAAAAGAAAAAGACATGGTTGGAAAAAAAAAGATGTTAAAAATTAGGGTTTCGATCATGGAGCATGCCCTCCTTGCACTTTTGTGAATCATGAGGTAAGAGTGTGTTATAAGTCAAGCTGAAATACAATACAATATATTATTTTTACCGCGACTTATAATACCTCAAAATGAGTTGGAAGGCCGGTTTCTAGGATTTCTTGGGAATTCATGCCAAAATGTGACAGTGAGAGCAAGCTGGCCCCTGGCCTGCAGTCTGTCTACCAGGCCTCTCTTCAGATACCTGTGAGGATGTCTGCTATCAAGAACTGACCCCGGCCAGGTAAACATTAAGGAAGAAATTTGAAAATAAGACCTGAAAGGTGGTGGGTGCAGGAACCAGAATTGCAAATGAGCCCAACTCCTGGGCCCCAGAAACTGCCTTCCTGTGGAAAAGGGTACAGCTAGGGGAGGAGCCTATGGTACCCTTTAAACAGTGAAGGTAGGAGTGCTCCTTGATGGGTCAAACACTGACAGTCTCATAAGCTATGCATAAGGTTTTGGACCTGAGTGCAGTCTAAAGACAGAGACTGAGGCTGTTTAGTAAATGTCTTAGGTAACATTTTTATTATTTGCATAACTACAAATTATGAAGAACACAGGTAGAAAATTTGAAAGGACTCATTTATTAAGGTGTTCCATAATAGATCATTAAAATTGGCAAACTTCATAAAGTATACATTGTTATTTATCACAGGTAATGCTTTGTTATTTAAAATAAAAAATACCTCCCAATAACCATGCCAAACCGTGGATTTAATCCTGATAATGTTTATTCCAAGCACTAAGAGTAGCAGACTTCCCACTATGGAGGTCTGTCAATGTCTAGGTTGCATCTCCTAGAATCCTTAGGAGGGACAGGAGAGAGAAAAAAGATGGGGACTTGGGAATTGAATCTAGGCAGCCTGGTTTTTAAACAGCCCAAGCCTAGTCTTCTGCATTTATTCTTTAAGTACACAGAAGCTATCCACAAATCCTCTAGAAAAGCCAATTTTTTTGCTTTAAAATTGTTCACCCACACTGTGAGTCATACAATATACAAATATAACAACGGTGTTGAAATACAGAATTTAGATCTCAAAAAGGAAAATGTCAAACAGGTTGTAGTGGATACTGTGGCTTGTTGCCCAGATCCCTGCCCCCTTTGGACCAGAGGCACTCATTTCCATAGAGGGCTGATGGCTAAGTCCCCCTGTAGAAAGTGCCCTTTTCAGAAGAGAACTGCCTGGTCGAGGGTGATACCTCCTTCCCAGGGCAAGTCAGCATGTGATTAGTCAATGCAGGTTCCCTTACGAAGCTCCCACACACTTGCCTCGATGCAGGAAGGGTCTTCTCAGCAACAGAGCTGGTGACCTCACAGTTTATCATTCCCCTGCCAACACTGCTGCCATCACTCCTCAGCAGGTGAATTTGCTCTTTAAATGCCCTGAACATTACTTTCCATCTCAGAATCTGCTTTCTGGAGAACAGGACCAGAAACATATATTGAACCCAGTAGCACTTAAAACAGTTATGTCGGGGGATAAGGGAAAAAAAATCCCACTTTAAAGATTACATTGGAAGTCAATGCCCTATCTTTTCCTTACCATGGTGATTCTGGAAAGAAGTGATTTTACTCTTGAAGAGCAAATTAACGTTAGAATTTTTCCTGATGCCAAAAGTAAAAAAAAAACACACAACTTTTTCTCCACTCCTATTCTTCAACCATTTCATTGGAATGCCCAGTGGTTATAAACCCTTTGATATGCATACATCTTATCATATAAAGTATTCCTACCTTATCCATAATTTCACTTTCCACTACTTCACTTACCTGCCATCAACTGTGGTCTGAGAATATTAAATGGAAAATTACAGAATTAAACAATTCCTAAGTTTCAAATTGCACGTTGTCCTGAGTAGCTCGATGAATTCTTGAGCAGTCCTGCCTCATCCTGCCCAGGGCATGAATCACCCTTGCATAGAGCACTGACTCTCTATAAGCTCCCCTCCCCTTCACCACTTAGCCTTCTTGGTTATCTTACAGATTATCACAGTATCTCAGCGCTGATGCTCAAATAGCCCTTACTGCTCTTAGCCTTCTCTTCTGGGTTGTCTTACAGATTGCCAGGGTATCCCAGTGCTGGTGCTCAGCTAACACTTATTTTTCTTAATCACAGCCCCAAAGCCATTCACATAGCTTTCATTATGGTATATTGTCATAAAGATCCTATTTTATTATTAGTTGTTGTTAATCTTACAAATTAAAGTTATTATAGTCATGTTATGTATAGTATAGGAAAAAATATAGTGTATATAGTGTTGGTTTCAGGCATCTGCCGGGGGTCTTGGAACATATACACTTTGGATAAGGAGGGACTACTGTAAATATTTGTAAAGGATGAATAAACTAGTGTTACAACCCAGGAAAGTTTTCTTAAAAGCTGGAGAGCCGTCTCTTTGAATTGTAAACATTAATGAAGCTGGGGTCCCTACCTTCTGGTCATCAGAATTTTAGCTTCAGGCCTTGCCTACAGCTGTAACGAGCAGTTTTTCATAAAGGTTTAAAAGTTTTAATATTTCTACAGATAAAAGCAATTAGCTGGCCCAGATGGCTACCCCAATTAGCCAGCTGGATTTTGGGTTAGCTAAAAGAATGCAGAGCAAAAGGTTCAGTCAAGTCTTTTTCTAAGAAGACAAATGATTGTTAATCTTGAGGAAAAGGTATGTAATGGCTTGTATCTGTTTGGCGGTATACAATGGGGCTCCTCGCTGTCTTCCTAAACATAACTCCCAGATTACTGCGGAGGCACACCCCAGGCTGATGTAATGTTCTCTCAGTGGTAAGATCCTTTTCTTTTTCTTTTCTGTCTTTGAGAAAAGGATTGTTCAGGTTGAGAGGTTTTATTTCTAATTTTTCCTCTACATGCTGCACAAGTTTCTGTCACAGTGCTAACTGTGCTGATGCCAGTGCTTTGCCTGTCGCTTGATCATTCACGTGTAAAGAGTTAGACAAATGGCCGGGCTCAGTCGCTGGGATCCTCATTTGTACAAAAAGGCTCTGAATAAAAGCCTGCAACACTATAGAGTTTGAAGCTCCCATTCCTATGTTGACCCTGAGTATTTATGAACTGACTTGAGGCATTCCTGGCCGAGGCACAAATAAGTGTCCTGGTCCCAACCAATCTTTCTTGGCCTGTTGTCCCAGAACGGTGGTTATAAATATCATTAATTCTTAGAAACTCTGAGGACAGCTTTGAACATCCTACTCAGAAAAAAAAGTATGTATTTTCTTAAACTCAAATTTTTGCATGCAAACTTAGTAAAGTTCTGAAACTCCCAGGCCTCTTTACTCTAATAACCATGAGAATTAAAAATTCCCTAACACTTCATGGTTTTCACCAGGTAGATACTCAGTGAATACTGGCTGGATAAACCCCAATCTTCCTTTCAAAAATGAATGGTGCCTGAGATTAAATTGACTAGGTATATTTCTCCTTGTTTTCCTCTGAGGAACTGAATTTCCAAAAGAAAAGTGTCCTTGGCTTTCCTTGAATTTCAATTTAATTTCACAGTGCTTCTAGCAAGAGCCCTCTCTGTATACACCACTATGCTTAAGAGTGCGGATAATAAGTAGATTAAGAACATAAACTCTGAGTCCATTTGCCTGGGTTTCAAGTGAACCTCTGCGCCTCACTTCCTTATTTTTTTGAAACATAATAACAGTATCTCATTTGCTTTTTGCGACAATTACACAATGTAAGTCATATACTATATTTAGTCAATATTTGACATAGTAAGTGCCAATAAAGGCTAGCTATAATTAGTATAAGAATAAAGCTTATATTTAAATGACGCTACTGAAGGATTCATCTAGCAGAAAACTGTAGGAAAAGTTAACAAGTACTGATCTGTATACGGGTACTTGACAAATAAATGTTTAAACAAAAAATATTAGAAATATGCACGATCTCTTTCAGGCTAGGCAATTAGAATGAGTGGAGTAGAGGAGAAGAGAAAGGCGAGTAGTGATAACTGGATTCACATAGATGGGTAAAAGAAAATATGGGCTGGGGAACAATCCCACACTTGAAGGTTTAGCACACAGAGAGAAATTTTAGGAACTTTACTAGCTGACACACAAGTTCTTTCCCTTGGCGACAGATCATATTTTCTACTTAAGTGTTCATAGGCTTAAATTTGATGAATGGGGAAAGAAAAGTGAGTCTTGATGCTGAAGTTGTGACTGATGTGAGAATTCAAATAATATCATTTGGGAGTGATTGGAGAACACAGTTCATATTGACACTCTCTACCCTTTCTTCCTCCTCCACTGCCCCTCAAAAATCATATTTAGATTTTTTTGGGTTTTCTAATGCAGAATTATGCTTTGAGCAAATGTAATCACTATAAATTTAAATATGTCAGTCAGAGAAAGACAAATACCAGATGATTTCACTTATATGTGAAAACTAAAGGCAAAAATAAATAAATAAACAACAACAAAACCAGAAATAGATACAGAGAACAGACTGATGGTTGCCAGAGGGCAGAGTGGTTGGGATACTGGGTGAAAGAAGTGAAGGGATTAAGAAGTATAATTGGTAGTTGCAAAATAGTCAAGGGAAAGTAAAGTACAGTATAGGAAATACAATCAATAATATTGTGATAACAATGTAGGGCTCCAGATGGATACTGGAAATATCAGGGGGATCACTTGGCAAAGTATATGATTATCTAATCACTATTCTGTACACCTGACACCAATACAAAATAATATTGAATACAAACTATAATTGAAAAATAAAAAATAATCACTACAAATTTGAATAGTTATTATTCTTCTTTTAATACAACTGTACTGAAAGTGAAAATCTGTATCATTCAGGCCACTATTTGTGAGCTACTTGAAAATGCACATGATGAGTTAATGCATTCCAGGTGTTTATTTTGCAATTTAGCTAGACAGCCATAAAAGGAAAAACTTTTTTTTTTCTACTTCATTACCACTGCAGACACCCAAAGGGAGGGATGTGTTAAATTGTTTTTCTTTTGCAGAATGTCCTTTGGGATCAAACCTACAAATCCTGCCCGTCACTAACAGTGCTAACTTATCACAGGCAAAATAGCCAAGGTGGATTTATTACAGGGGAGCTTGATTTTGTACTTCTTTCTTCTGCTTCTATAAATTCAGCCTTTTAGGTTGACTATCTAGAGAACAGAGACATTCTCTTTGTGATTTTATTTGACCTGGGATAAAAGTTTAATGATCTCTATTTCATGTATAGCTGTAGGATTGTAGACTACTTTCTCATAAATATTTGTGACATCCACAAAGCCATTATTCTATGTTGTTGCCTTTAGGATTTCCAGGGATTACCTTCCAATTAGCTGCACAGTACCCTGATTTTCTACCTTAACTTCTTCGCTCTCATAATTTCCCATGCCGAGAATTATTTTTCTCTACATAAATCTATATGGATTCTATTTCTGGATGTAGATGTTTTTAAAGTTCCATCTCTCTCCCACAAAATCTCCTGGGTCCAATAAAACTTGAAATTTTATCTCTTTCCTCTCTACAGCATTGGTTGTCATATATATCTAATGTTTATGAATCGCTGCCTGGGAAAACTCACAACTGGCTCTTTGACGTACAAGTGGATGTGCTGGATTTTCCAAATGAGATGGTCAGCTCTTCACAGAAAGAACCAGGACTTACACTGTGTGTGTATGCCACAGAAAACTAGTACGTCATTTTCTAGGCTCCAGAGGAAATCGTTCCCAAGCTTCCTGCAAAGGTTTATTCCTCATTTCATCCATTCATGGGTACATGTAATAAATAAATAAACTTTGATAACTATCAAGGCACTAGGCCCTCTGCTAGTTGCTGAGTGCTTGCTGTTGAATAAGAATCAGAACCCACATTCAAGTGTCTTTCAACTTCAGGAAAAAGAAACATAAATCGACAATTACAAAGAAGTTTGATATTACCTGGGTAGAGGAAAGCATAAAAAATGCTAGAAGCAAATCAGAACTGCAGCTAGAACACTCTGGGATTATCAGAGAATGCTTCTCTAAGAAAGGAGAGCAAAACCCAGCCTGGATGAATGAATAAGGGTTTAAATCAGATGAATAAAGTACATGGAACAAGAGAGACCTTCCAGGAAGGAGGTGCTGCTTGTGCAAAGGGACTGAGGTATGAGAGCACGCCTTGTTAATGCGACTGTGATTCATCTCTATTGTCAGACAGGACAAGGGTCTCAAAGTCAGGGAAGTTCTGACTAAACGCTGTTCCTGCTAAATGTTAAAGTGTAGCACAGTATTTTGCAGATGCAACTGTAACTGGATGAGTTTTACCACAATCCAACAGGCTAAGGTTAGTCAACTGCAAAGAAGAAATCAACATAGAATGCACCAAATAATCCTATCTAATAAAAGGTCAATATGCAAAGTAACTGTCACTCCATCACAAAGATGGCGGTGCCCATAGCCACAAGATGGCGGTGCCCAGTTCTCTCAGCCCCACCGGGTCCCCCGGTCCCAGGGGGGCAGCCACTGAGAGAGGGCAGTGTGAGCGGTCTGGCAAATCGCTTGCTTCATCACCACAGCGACGAGGCAAGCCTTCCATGCCCAGCCGCAGATAGGCCTCTGGCCAGGCCGGATTGCGGAATGCTTGCGTAAGAAGAGAAGGAACCGGTGAGCTGAGCTGAGTAGAGTGGCCCCCGACTCCCAGGTTAGGCCAAGTCCGGGAGGCCAGAGGGTGGAGAGGGTGGAGGACAGTGTGACAGGAGGGGCTGGTGAAGGAGGCACAGGGGTGAAAGTCAGCTGATAAAGAGGAAGGAAGCCCTTCATCCGAGTTCCTGAGAACATGGAGGGAAGTCGATCGCATTTCTCAGCCATGGATGGGCCTCTGGCCAGGCTCAGGCGTGGAATGCTTGTGTCGTTGCCCTGGCAGAGAGCCTCTGGACAGCGGGTATGGAGCAGCCAGGCCCTGCAGAGAGCTACTGGTGCATGGTTTTTTGCGCAGGGCTACTAATCTACTCTAATAAAAGAGTAATATGCAAATTAACCATCACTCAGAGACACCTAAGCCACGCCCACCAGCCAATCAGAACAGTTGTATGCAAATTAACCCATCAAATATGGCAGTAAATATGCATACACAGGAGAGCAAAGACTAAAGACAGTGTAGAAGGAAGCCAAGTGCTGCAGAAGGGAGCCAAGCGGTGGAGAAGGGAATGGAACTGAGGCAGCAGAGACAGTGAAGGGAGAGAGTAGGGAGGGGGGAGCCGAGGCAGCAGAGATGGGAGTTGAGGCAGCAGAGTTGGGTGGGAGCCAAGGCGGCAGAGACGGGAGGGAGCCGAGGCGGGCTTCGCTCCCTTCTCTGCTTCACTCTGGCTCAGGAAGCCCTATTCTTGCAGGACTCTTCCTGCAGCAGGCTCCTAGTTTATATACATATATGCAAAATGACTAAGTTTTCCTTCGGCAAGACAGAGCTTTGCATATGAATCCCCTGTCTCCTTTACTTGCTGCAAATAAATGCAATTGCCTAATGACAACCAATGTCTCATTATTGACTAGAACACCCCAAACAGTGAACCCCATTACATTCAATAACAGTATGAGTGGTATGTGAAGAACATGGAATAGAATGAAAGGGATGTGGTAGCAGAGATGGGCAAGCCCAGAATTGATATTGTCACCCTTTTACTGTCACTCTAGCTGTGGCATACTTTTGTGATTAAACTATATTTGTGATATGGCCAGTTCCATTACTAATCTATTTGCACCGTGAAGCTGTGGCTATATCCTAGTCACATTTCTATTTGTAGCATCTAGCATAGTTCCTGGTGCTGTATTGAATTGTTTTGTACATATAAAATGCTCACCAAGTGCTTGGTTATACTTGCATGAAATTGACTTAGCATTTATTTAAGGTCAGTATATGAATCAAAAACAAAATAATAAACCAATGCAATGAGCTGGCATGAAGGAAAACTACATCATTGCATTGACTCAGAATAATTGTTTCTGTGTTATAGGAGTGCTGCTTGTGCCTTTTAAGGATGTTTGATGCATATTTTTATCTTTACATGCAAGAACAAGTCAAAGGTTCAGAAACAGCCAAAGCAAAACCACTGAATCACTGAAGTAGTAATTGCTTTATAAGTTTACTGTGCACACACCAAAAGGACAGTTGCAACTGGGAGCACCCAAACCGGGGAATGAGCCTCCAGGGTATACCATTACAAAGCTAGTGTGAACGTAGCATCTTCCCAGTGACTGGTATCTAAGATAAAATAATGACTAGACTGGTTTTAAAAATGATATATGTTATATACCATAAAGTTCATGCAATTAAAATAAACATTTCTGTGATTTTTAGCATATTTACAGAGTTATGCTTTTATATTAAGAGAGTTTCTAGTAATTTCATCATTTAACTTTAATGATTCCTGAATACCCACAAAGAGTAAATTATAGCATCCCTCTACTCTGGCCGCACAACATTACAAAAGGGCTTTCTTCCATAGTAGTCTTGATTACACTGATGACCATATAAACCCTTCCTGGAATTTCTGGTCCCTATTTTAACATGACAGTGATCAGACTGCATCACCTAATTCTTAGTTGATCGCCTCCCAAACGTATTAAGACCATCTGCAGCTGAGCAATATGCAATCTCCTTTTTAAAAGGTACTTGAACTCAAGAGAAGATGACTGGCTTGCAAATAGCTCTTAAGATGTATGGAAGAGCCCAGCCAGTGTTTCTCAATGGCTGAGCATCAACCTATGAACTAGGAGGTCATGGTTGGACCCCAGCTCAGGGCACATGCCCAGGTTGCAGGCTTGATCCCCAGTGTGGGGCGTGCAGGATTCAGCCAATCAATGATTCTCATCATTATGTTTCTCTCTCTCCCTCTCCCTTCTCTGATGGAAAAAGAATTTTTTCTTTTTTAAAGATGTGTGGAATAATGAATTAGGTCAGGTTGAAGACTCTTTTCTCTGATGTTTAAGCCTGGCAACACCTGCTCCCAGCTGTGTCTTGTTCAGTAGTTCTTCATGAATACCTACCAAGCATCTGTCAATGAGCCACACCTTTAAGTTTTTGACTTGCATTTCCTTACAGTTTTCTGTGGAGCTTATTGTCAACTAACGAACTTGGAAACACCAAGGCTTCAAGTTCCTTTGCCTACGGTTACTTAGAGAGTTACTGTCAGAAATCGTCTTGGCATCCCAACACATTTCCTGAGCTAGAAAAATAGCACCATGAATTTTCTGGAATGCCCTCAATTTTGCACTTGACCTATGTTTTGCAGGAGGTGATTATTTTCTTTTAAAACTTTTCTATTACTCTTCATTGAAAAAAAATCCTGCAGTTTCTCAGAAACGTACCATAAGCTGCAATACACTTTCCAGCTAAAGTTATTCCTTCAGTTCCCACTGGCCTTAACCTAATCCAGACACTTTTTAAAATCTCCTTGGTCCTTGCATTTTTCTTCTAGCACCTGAATTCAATATCTCCATTCAAAATTATGTACACAGTTGTCATATTAAGTTTCTTAAATACAACTGTTAATCGTGTTTCTCCAGACTCAAAATTCTTTAGTGACTTCCCATTTTTTTAAAGAACTTTTAAAATACATTAGGCAATATTTAATGGCAGAGTAATTTGTAGAGACATGAGTTTGTATCACTACTCTGTCACTTTGCAATTGTGTGATTCTAAAGCATGTTAAGCAGTTTCTTTTCTGGAAGAGAAAAAAAAAACATTAACTACCCTTTCAATGGTACTCAGAAAGTTAATTAAGTTAATGTGTACCCAGTTCCTGGGAAACAGTAGGTGCAAAATGTTTCCTGAATTTCCTCAGCTAATTTTAAGACTTTTCTCTGTATTACTTCAACTTTTAAAAAAAAGTCCCTTGCCTGGTGATGTTGCTCACTGGTTGAGCATCAACCTATGAACCAGGAGATCAGATCGGGGATTTGATTCCTGGTCAGGGCACTTGCCCAGGTTGCAGGCTTGATCCCCAGTAGGGGGCATGCAGGAGGCAGCCAAGCATGATTCTCTCTCATCATTGATGTTTCTATCTCTCGCTTCCCCTTCCTCTCTGAAATCAATAAAAAATTTTTTTAAGAAGTCCCTAATACCTACTGTGTATTATGTATACAGAATCAACTTCTGCAAGTAATATACAAAAAAAAAAAAGGAGGGCATATTTTCCTCAAAAACATTCTGGAAGTTGGAGAATAGACCCTTTATCTGATCTTATTGAAGGAATGTATTTCAAACCAAGCAATTTTGACCAAGCTAGTGAGTAAGTAACAGCCAGAACCCTGAGCCTTATGTCAGCATAAATGCAAGCATCTTGAGGCCAGTCCTTAGAAAAGTGCTAAAGAAAAAAGTACATTCTTTTGCAAATGCCAGTTTCCTGTGAACCACACTGGGACACAGAGGGATAAATGATAAGTTGTTTACTAGATTTTCAGTGGAACATCTGTTACTTCACATTACATACAACCTCACTTTTTTTCTCTCTCACTCTCAGAAGCTGTACCAAGCCACTGGCAATACTTTCCCCTCCGTTTAGCATGCCTGTGTGTTTGACACACAGATTCTGAATTTCCCTCACAGATATCCTGAACAGTAAAGTACCCAGATATCATTTTCACAGATACATTAAAGAACGATAGATGCCCACTGAGGCAGGGCTGGGAGAGCTTCCTGGATCTCTGTCCTGTCTGCGAGGCGAGGCTCAGGCCACATGTCAAGCTCAGGTATGTGCCCAGAGGGGCAGAGTCCCTGCTGTGTGCAGATTGTCCTTCTCACCCACATCTTTTACTGTCACATAAAATAGAGTTTTGAGTCATGAGAACTGTTGTTGTTTTTTTAATCCTCATCTGAAAACATGCTTAGAGAGAGAAAGGGAGAGAAGAGGGGATGGGGGGGAGAACATCTAAGTGAGAGAGAAACATTGACCCGTGACCTTCTACACCTGACGCTACTGAGGATCGAACCTGCCACCTGGTTATGTGCCCTGATGGATGGAATATATTACATTTTGGTATGCAGGGTGACGCTCCAACCAACTAAGCCATACTGGCCAGAACTGTATAAATGTCCATTTTTGTGTACAATGTAGAAATATAAAGAAAGGAAATAAATTCTAGTTCAATGCATACATTCTCACTGACAATGACAACTCAAAATACTCTGGTGATTAAACATTTCAGTCACTTAAAAATACTTATCTTTGCCCTAGCCAGTTTGGCTCAGTGGATAGAGCATCGGCCTGTGGACACAGGGTCCCAGGTTCGATTCTAGTCAAGGGCATGTACTTTGGTTGTGGGTACATCCACTGTGGAGGGGGGTGCAGCAGACAGCTGATTGATCTTTCTCTCTCGTCGATGTTTCTAACTCTTTATCCCTCTCCTTTCCTCTCTGTAAAAAATCAATAAAATATATTTTAAAAATACTTATCTTTTCTAATCACATGATAAAAAGATTTTAAGCAAATAATTTGGTAGATGAATGTAGTATTAAATAAGGCATTGCTTTTCTTTCACTTAAACAGGTATTTTTTAGTTAGGTTTATGAGATAAAATGAACCATAATATCTAAGTACTTTGATGTAAAATGGAATTTCAAGAACATTATTTTAAATTCAGCATATATCTCTATACTTGTACTGAAAAAATGTAAGCCTTAAGAGAAGTGGTACTTTTAATATTTCCTGGTAAGAAATTTATTCAGTTTGAGAGTAATTTTAGATCCTCACCTTAGTGTCAGTAATATAATTTTCCTCATCTAATCACTCAAAGAGATATTTTAGATCCAGAGAACAACTTTGATCAACTCCTTTAGTAGCAAAGGGAGTTTTTACATTGAAGTATTATATACAGAGATTATTCTAGTCTTTGTAATTTCAACCTTCCTTTTTTTTAAAAAGAAAGTGAAGGATCAAAGATCCACAATATAAAAATGAATTTAAATTAATTAATTAAAAGACAGTCATGACCTCCTTAATTAGATTTTCATGATCATGATATAAAATATATTAAACCATAAAAGTTTTCTTTAACTTAAAAATTACCCATAACTCATATAAGTAATAGGTTAATAATGCATGTCCTTTATAATTGTGATTATTAGAAGATTCTAATAATGAGTCACATTTCCTTCTTTTGATATAATGCTTAAAACCTGAGGATATCATTAAGTACTATCCCAAGTCTATTCTCATTGAAAAATAAATCTGGAAAAACGTGATTTACTTCAAAGAACAGCATAGATCATCCCCCATATATAAAAATTCATTTATCTTAATATTTGGAACAAAAGCAGATCTCTTCATATATTAGTTTTATCAGAAAGTAAGGTGAATTTTTAAAATGTTTAATGGGTTATTTTGTTATTTGTATCTGAGATTAAGTTTTCAACTTAATAGACTATTTAATAGACTTTACTCCTTCTCTTAGAACATAAGTTTTACCATGTGAGCTGGAGATGTGCTGACAGAAGAGAGAAAATTTGAGTTTGGAAAGAAAAGAAGGGAAAGAATGAGAATGACATAGCAGGAGTAGTATGTATCTTTGAAATGTGTCCCCAGAAAGTCAATATAAGTTCAAGATAGTAATTATGCACTGAGTGAGGGAAGGACTATTAGTATATGAGGTAAGGATAAGTCCTATCTAATAAAAGAGTAACATGCAAATTGACCCAGGCCTGCAGGGGAGGACAGTTGGGAGGGACCAGGCTGGCAGAGGAGGGAAGTTGGGGGGACCAGGCTGGCAGAGGAGGGAAGTTGGGGGGCACCCAGGCTGGCAGAGGAGGGCAGT
>PVJC01031586.1:6071-20574 GCA_004026665.1 Murina feae | reverse complement strand
GGGTTTTCCCTGCTTTCTGGTGGCTGGAGGAAGATGGGCAGTAGGCAAGCTTGGGAGGCAGGCAGCACCCAGCCCTGGCCATGCTCAAAAAAGAGAACAACATGCAGGGGAGGGCAAGAGTCTGAGAGATCAACATAGAGGGGATGCCTGCTCCAAGCCTGGGGGCAGGTTCCCAGCAGGTAGACACACACAGGAGGACTGCTCCGAGCCTCAGATGCAGCTGGGGGCAGGTCCCCAGTGGTGACACACACACATACACACACACACACACAAAAGGCGCCTAGCAGACTGGGGCCATCATAGGACATCCACTGAGGGGTCCCAGACTGCGAGAGGGCACAGGCCGGGCTGAGGGACTCCCTCCACCCCGAGTGCACAAATTTTTGTGCACCGGGCCCCTAGTCTAATATAATAAAAGAGTAATATGCAAATTGACTGTTACCTGAGACACCTAAGCCACGCCCACCAGCCAAGCCACGACTCCCAGCCAACCAGAGTGGCTGTATGCAAATTAGCCCAGCCAAGATGGAGGCCGGCAGCCATGGAGCTAGAGCAAACCAGAGGCTTCTGTTGCAACTGCCTGCCTAGGCTGGCTGAGCCTCTGCTCATGGCCACGCCCACCAGCCAATCAGAGCGGCTGTATGCAAATTAACCCAGCCAAGATGGAGGCTGGAAGGGTGGCTCTGCACTGGGAGCCTCTGTGGCTGGCATAGCTGTGCCAGGTGTGTCAGCTTAGTGGGGGGGGGGATCTGGCCTGGGGCCTCCTCAGGGCATCCAGAAGCGCCCATCCCAGGTGCACTGCCTGTTCCGCCCCCTGGGGGCCTCCACCAGGCGTGCAGGAGAGCGGGCCTCCTCAGGGCATCCAGAAGCGCCCATCCCAGGTGCACTGCCTGGCTCTGACCTGGGGGCCTCTGCAGGGTGTCCAGGAACGCCTGTTCTGGGTCTGCTGCCTGGCTCTGCCCCAGAGGCCTCCTCGGGGGCATGAGGGAGCACCCGTCCAGGGTCCGCTACCTTCATTCGCCCCCCAGGGGCCTCCACAGGGCATGCGGGAGCATCTGCTGCACAGTGCGGAGAATCCGAAGCCAGTCTGCTGCCCAATCCACCCCGGGTGTGTTTGTTCAGCAGCAAGGCCCCACCGAGGGATCCTGCACCAGCGTCTGCCCCTGGCTCACCACCCAGCTCTGCGCCAGGTGTGTCCTCTCAGCAGTGGGGGCCCACCAGGCATGTGCAATTGTGGGCCCTCTGGTGGGAAACGTCCACGCCTGCACTCACCAGCCCTCCCACCCCCCAGTGCATGAACCCTGAAGGGGCTGTGGGCAGCCTGAAAATGGCCCTCAACCCCTCACCCAGGCTGGCCAGGCATTCCAGCAGGTGGACATCTCCCCTGAGGTGTCCCAGGCTGCAAGAGGGCACAGGCCAGGCTGAGGGACCCCCACCCCCCGAGTGCACAAATTTTTGTGCACCGGGCCCCTAGTTTTGTTATAAGTGTCAAACACACTCTGAGGTGAGGATTCACAAAGTTAGGCACTCTAGAGGTGGGAATCATTGTGGGACCTTCAGAGGTGACCTACTAAAGCCTTATGGCCTGCCAAAGAGACAGGCTGCCAACTGTTCTAATGGAACATTGTGTTGCAATAGAAGTGTGCACAGAGTGTACTCGCAGGAAGGGTATCTTGACTTTCTGAGTGTCTTTGGTAGGCTTTCCAGTGGGAAAGATGATTTAAAAAAGCTCAGCCAGTATGGTTCAGTGGTTGTACATTAACCTATGAACCAGGAGGTCATAGTGCAATTGACTGGATCCCCAGTGGGGGGCATGCAGGAGGCAGCCAATAAATGATTCTCTCTGGTCATTGATGTTTTTATCTCTCCCTCTTTCTCTTCCCCTCTGAAATCAATAAGAAATAAATAAATAAATATAAAGAAAGTGCAAACCCCAAATTTAACATAGAAGGTTCTTGGCTGCTACTCACCTATATGTTCAGAAAAAGGATTTGAGTTTTTGAAAAAAGAAAGCAAAATTATTCTTATTTGTTATGGTGGTTAATTGATAACTGTATCAATGAGGTTTAGGGTTTGGAAAGCCAAGAAAAGAAGGCTAAATATTTTTTAGAAGTCATGAAAGTCCACTGGCACAATGAAACATTTTCTATTTTCTAGAGGTAAGCCTCTATTAACAGTAAGATATCAGATGGTGAATAATTTATATGACGAAAATGGGAAAATGGGAAGCCATCGGCATATTCTGTGTTCTTT
Organism: Murina feae; assembly: GCA_004026665.1. Classification (NCBI taxonomy): domain Eukaryota; kingdom Metazoa; phylum Chordata; class Mammalia; order Chiroptera; family Vespertilionidae; genus Murina; species Murina feae. The sequence goes on along the minus strand of PVJC01031586.1, from coordinate 18,321 downwards.
ACACACCTTCATTTTCATCCCTTTGTGCTCATAGAAATTATTGTAACTTTAATCAGTTTCATAGGTGAATATAAAAAAATGTGTTAAGACTGAGACAGGATTTCAAAGACCATACTTAGCCTTGGATAAGTATCCAGGCATCGAAAGGTGACAACTCTGAGCAGAAGATTCAAGCATATGTAAACAGTTCTTGGAATTAGAGAATCCAAAATGCATTTACTACTTAACTAGATTCTATAAATCCAAAAATAATGACTAATAGTGTACATTTTCAGACAATTACTAAGTTCATTGTTAAATTGTGCTTGTTATTATATCTTGACCTTAAACGATGCCTGTAGTAAGTAGAGTCAAAGCAAAGTGATGCTATGTTGCAAGTAAGGATAATAACAAAATTGACTTCAAACCTGTTTCTTTGTAAGAACTCCAGTGGCAGCCATTGTGTTGTATGTTTGTAGAGTATTTTGGCACTCTACTAACATATTCTGTTATTAGGATTGTGGTATGTTAGCCTCAAAGAAGGATGAACCAATAGTTTCCCTGTATCAAACCGGAACTGTTAAACTTTTGAAGTACAGTATCAAGTCAGCTCTTTAATGTGCATATCCAGTCACAATAATAATTTCAGTTTAACATTTAACTGAGTTATTGTCAGAAAATTTACATTGAATTTACAAAAGATGTATTTTTTAATCACAACAGAGATAAAGAAAAAATTTTTTAAATATACTAGTAGTTAAACATTGAGACTTTTCCTTTTTTTGTTTCAAAATGTTTCTTTACACATTTTTTTTTTTACCTAGTACAATAGTAATGTTATTTGATTGTTTAAAATACATTTCCCATCTAGATCATGATTACCTTGATTATCTGGATGGCTGATGGCACGTCATACATCTTTTTTTTTTTTTTCACACTATTATAGCTGTCCCCCATTCCCTGCTCCCTTTACTCATCTCCACTTAGGCCCCGCCCCTCTTCCCTCTGGCCATCACCACACTGTCCTTGGGTTAGCATATATGCTGTTTGGTTAATATCTTCACCTTCTTTCATCCAGTCCCTCCTTTACTTCTCCCCTCTGACCTCTGTCAGTCTGTTCCATGTATCCATGCCTCTGGTTCTATTTTGTCAGTTTATTTTGTTCATTAGATTCCACATGCAAATGAGATCATATGGTATTTGTTTTCCTCTGTCTGGCTTATTTCACTTAGCATAATAATCTTCAAGTCCCTCAATGTTCTTGCAAAGGTAAGAGTTCCTTCTTATTTATAACCGCATAGTATTCCATCATGTAAATGTACTATAGCTTTTTTTATCCACTCATCTACTGATGGGTACCTGGGCTGTTTCCAGATCTTGGCTGTTATAAATAATGCTGCTATGAACATAGGGGTGCAAATATTCTTTTTGATTGGTGTTCAGGCTTCTTAAGCTATATATCCAGACTTTATCTTCTTTAGGAAAAATGAAACTTCCTAAAATTTTAGTCAAACAAATGACAAGCATATATGGTTACATATTTTATACTCCTGCATGAGAAAATGGAAAAAAATGTGATAGAGGTTTAATCCAGGAGCAGAGTTAGATATCATGGGTTTAAATCCTGGTTTTGTTGCTTAATAGCTGGGGGATTTTGAGAAAGTAACTTCAAAGACTCAGGGTGGTCATTGGTATATATTATTTTCAAAGAGGTTGTACAGCTAAAATGAATAATGTAGTGAACAACAGTTAACACAACACCTAGATAATAAAGGCACGTAATAAGCTGCAGTTGTTTATATTTCATCAAATTTTCTTTTAGATAATATTCTTTTTTTATTACATAAAGTATTACAAAGCTTAGTACATATATCTCTTTTCTTATTTGATTTTATTTTTCTGCTTTGTTGTCATGCTTTGTATTTATTAAATAATTAATAGAAATCTTAGGATAATTTTTAAAGAACATATACTTGGGAAACTATAATATGCTTAAAATGAAATCAATTCAATGTTTTGCTTCTCAGAGTACCCTATAGCTATTTATATTATTTATTTACTATTTATTTAATGAAATCAATATCTACTGGGTTCCTGCCATATGCTAAATAACCAGGTAAGGCACTAGAGCTACCGTGGTAAGAAAAAAACAGACATGGTCCCTGCCCTCATGAAGTTTATGGTATACCCTCTGAAACATTAATCATATGAACAAATGCAGAACTGAAACTGTGGCATGCTAGTTTCAGAATTTGCTGTACTCAAATTAAGAATAAGATAGATATTCATGCTAGGAGTATTTTCAATATGCCTGCAGTTTTGTTAATAATGTCAGTACATTGTATAAATATGCATCTTTATTAAATATATAGTTAAATAAGATAAAGCATAAATATTTAGTTTAGTGACTGGTAAATAAACAGAGCCTAATAAATATTAGTCTAACATCTATCCATAATTATGTGCATATTTACAGGTATTACCATAGAGGAAATCATCATTTGGGGCCATATGCAGTGTTAACCCTAATATGCCTCCCAACACATATCAAAGTCAGTTTTGAAACCATAACCATGATTAGGTATGAACTCTAAGTAACAATAACATTCATTGAGATGTTATACATAACTGAAATAGATTTTTAAACTTTTGATCTATTGTACTAACACTCTTATTATAAAACAAAGTCTTTAAATAACTTTAACTATTAGAATTTCAGAACTTTACTGTTAATCTAAATTTAGAAAGAACTCAAATACACCTAAATATCACAATAATAACTTGGAATAAATATAATGGCATACATTCATGTTCTTAGGAAAGATAATTCAACATCATAAAGATTTAGTTCTCCTCGAGATGTTATATAAATCAAATGTAATCTCAATAAAAATTTCTATAGAAAAATAAGAATAGATAAACAAACAAACAACACAACCCTAAAAATATAGCAGAAAAAGCAAGGGGTAATTCTGCCAGGAAAAAAAAATATAACATATACAATTTCAACACAGTGTTAATTAAACACTGCATATTTGGCACATTAATAGACAATGGAATAAAATGGGTATTGAGAAATATATTCTAAAATATAAAGTAAAATATAGTATATGATGAAGTTGGCTTCATAAATATGTGTGTGTATGGGGGAAAGATAGACTTATAAATTTGTTGAGGTAACTGTATAGTTATTTAGAAAAATACAAATGGGTCAAATACTGATATTTTAAATAAATGAAACCATAGATTTACTAGGGTAAACTGAGGATAAAATCTTTTATAATCTTGAACAATTAGAAACCTTTTCAAAATGATTCAAAATTTATAGTTGGTAACAGATAAAACTGATAAATCCAACCTCCATAAGAAAAGTCAAAGTGATGTACTAGAAGACAATATTTCCAGCTATTTTCATAAACGAAGGTATAATTTCCAAATAAATAACTCTTAAGAACTGAGATCGGAAGTTAATGAATAAAAGAAGAAAGTTTAAAAGAAAATGACCCATTAAGTTATGAACACATGCTCAATGTAACTTACAAAAAGAGAAGCATAAAACAAAATTATGTTAAAATGCTACTTCTTACTAGCAGTTTGGCAAAAATTCAAAAACTTGGCCACAAACTCAGTTGACAAAACTCTGAAAACAATCATGTTAATAAATTGCTGATAAACAGAAAAAGTTATATATATCCACTAGAGGATTATTTGATGCCATCAAAAAAATAACGAGGGACTAGAACCTGTATTTAAGGTAAATCTCCACAGATCTGAAGAAATATAAATACAGGCTTCTCATGTAGGTTATAAGAGCAAAAAACGAAATGCCCAAAGTTCGTCAAAGGGGCCTGTGCCCATCCTTAAACTGATGAGCCTAGTTACATAAATTCAGACTTTTTTAAAGATCAATAAAGAATTCTGCATTACTGTATGTTGTGATGCGTTTGCTCTTCCTCCAGAAAACTAATAATTTTCAATGCTTAAATTGGATTTTTGTATGTTATCTTTTTACATGTTATATTACTTTGTTTTTAATTTCTTTTTCTCTGCATTTGGGATAAATTTCTCAATTTTACGCTCTATACCACTGACTTGATTTTCTGTAATGAATCCAATTGGGATTACCTCCAATGTGGATTTTTATTATGCCATTTTTATGCTGCCAACCATTTTCCATCGTAACCCAGTCAGTTTTATCCTTAAGGCTTCTTGCTTCTGCTTTCTGTAATTCATTTTCTCTTGTATTATTTTGAGGACAACAAGCTGCTACTTGCTTTTAAAAAAGTACATAATATCTATTTTTCTTGTGAAGTCTATTTTCAGAGTTATATTGTTGCCTGTGACTATTAAGTATAATAGTAATAGTAAGCAAGTCATATATGTATTTTTATTGGACTTGACTGGGCAGAGTGGTTGCCCTCGGGTACCTACCTTGTCTCACAGCTCCTATCACCATTTTTGTGCACATTAGGTGGTTTAACCTCTTATATCTCAGCCTGAAGCACCACCATAAGCTTGATTTGCAATTCGTAAAGTGGTTCTGAAAATTGAGCTTCCATCATCTGGGGCTTCAATGCTAAGCTTCTCCTGTTCCAGTAGTCCCTTTCTGTTGGAATTCTTTAAACATAAAATGTAATATCCTTACTTCTTCCCCAGTAATACTCCTTGCTTTTTTCATTCCTACTCTTCTGAATATAACATTTGAATCCACCTAGTTCTACTTTAGTATCAGAGAGAAGTCAATATATGTTGGAAATAGGGCTGATCATTATCAGTATGTTCTGAATTTTTGTGCCTACTCTATTTTATTTGGGAGATTTATTTTGGTCCAGAATGTGGATTATTCTATATGTAGTATAAGAATATGTCCTAGGTTATTAAGCAGAACTCTTACCCAAATTTAAATCATAGCCTTTTCTTTGGGTTACTTTGGGTTATTGGTAGATCTTCATAAGTACTTTAATTGCTGATTGGCAGGAACAATATTATATATACCTTATCTACCACCATTTTAACCTTGAAGCTTCAATGCATTTTCTATTCTTTTTCTCTTTCCAATGGTGAATAATAATGTTCAGGGATACTTTCTTCTTGATCATAGAGGATAACTTTATTAGCTTTTCCTCTAACATAATAGTCTTTCCCTAGACAGTTTGGTTCAGTGGATGGAGTGTTGGCCTGCAGACTGAAGCGTTCTGGTCAAGAGCATTTACCTCAGTTTAAGACTTGATCCCAGGCCCTAGTTGGGGTGCATGTGGGAGGCAACCAATCAATGTGTCTCTCTCATGCATCAATGTTTCTCTCTATGTCTCTCCTCCTCCCTTCCACTCTCTCTAAAAATCAATGGAAAAATATTCTCGGGTGAAAAATAATCCTTGGGTGAGAATTAACAAAAAAACAAACAAAAAGTGTACCTGACTTTTTCTTGACTCCACACACTGTCTAGCTGGGTACTGGTTAGATCTTCACTTGAAGATTATGTTAATGTGCACAATCCCTTTCCTGGCTTCCAGAGTTTATCAGGCATTTGCCCATTGTGACTTTGCTACTCTTGAAATTGTCTGCTTTCAGTACTGTTTCTATGACACCCATTCATTACAAGAAAAATTTCCATCTCTAGCTTACACTCCAAGTATCATGTAAAAGGGAGCAGCTACTTCTCAGTTCCAACCTAACTTTTATATTTCAGCTGTCCTAATATACATATGTGTACACACACACACACACACACACACACTCTAAAGGTATTTATAACATTTATATTTGAAGCCATTCCTGAGTGTTCTTGAATGCTGCCTACTTTATCCTTTAAAACTCTTATTATGCCCTAACCGGTTTGGCTTGGTGGATAGAGCATCAGCCTGTGGACTGAAAGGTCCCAGGTTCAATTCTGGACAAGGGCATGTACCTTGGTTGTGGGCACATCCCCAGCAGGAGGTGTGCAGGAGGCAGCTAATCGATGTTTCTCTCTCATCAAGGTTTCTAACTCTCTATCCCTCTCTCTTCCTCTCTGTAAAAAAATCAATGAAATAAATAAATAAATAAATAAATAAATAAATAAATAAATAAAACTCTTATCATATTAATAATAGCTATTTAAAATTTCCTTCCTGATAATTTCAACATCCTTGCCCTGTCTGATGCTGATGCTTGTTGAGTTTCTTCAAACTGTTTTTGTGGCTATTAGTATGCCTGTATGTTTTGGTTGGAATGTGGAGATGATGGATTAAGTAAGGGGAGCTCATGCAAACAGGCCTCTGGTGCTGTGGTGGTAGGTGTGGAGGGAGAGGACTTGCTCTCTTGTCCTATGATTAGGTCTCTGACTTCTGGGAAGCCTGTGCTCCTGTACTGTGAACATCACCAGTCTTTCTCAGTTTCCCTCACCCTCTAGGAAAGCTAGAGGTGGCTGGTTTTTGGATATTTCACTTTCCTCATGTGAAAGGCTATATCCAACTAAAGTTTCATATACCTCTTACCCTAGAAGGCTCTGATAAAACCCCAGCAAACGAGGCTCTAGTAAAATAGGTTTTCCTGCACCAGAAAAACAGAATGCTCTAGCTTATTTGAAAATGGTTCCTTTTCCTCTCATCCTTCTGAAAGTATGATGAGTTATTTCTGACATTTACTGTAAGTATCTGATAAAGCTCCTGGAGGTAAAGTTCACAAAAGTATAGAGACCCCTACAGGACTGGGTCCCCTTGGAATTTTTAACTCTAGTTTGTCCACATTGAGCCTCCAGAAATTTGTCAATTCAGTTTAGGCTGTGCAGAGGTATAGGTCTGTGTTTCCATCCAGTGGGTTTTGGTTATCTGTATTCTACCTCTCTTTCATCTTGAAGCAGCATTTTGCTCTAGGACTTCACTTCTCTGATGGATCTAAGATGATATGCTGATTTTTCTTTTCAGTTTGTTTAGCTTTTACTTGCCATTATGATGGAGTGGCAGCTTTTAAGCTCTTTCCATAATGTACTAGAATTCAGAAGTCTCAAAACTGCATTTTTAAATAAAATAACTCAATTAATTAAATAAAACATCAATACGTAAATGAATAACTTTATATTTTCTTTCCTTATAGATGAATTTAATTAAGAAATATACTTTCTATGGTTAAAGGGATTAAGAAGTACAAATTGCCAGTTATAAAAACAGTCATGAGAATGTAAAGTACAGCATTGGGAATATAGTCAATAATATTGTAATAACTTTGGTGTCAGGTATTAAACTTATTGGAGTGATCACTTCATGCAGTATATAGATGTCTAATTATGTTGTATACCTGAAACTAACATAGTATTGTATATCAACTGTAATTTTAAAAGTATTTTTTAAAAAGACTTGTATTCTGAAGGTGGCAGTGGGGGATGAGTGTGGAGAGATTAAGTGGGGAATTTATATGCATATATGCATATATGGACACAGAGGATAGTGTGGTGAAGGCCTGGGAGGGGCAGGTGTGGGGTGGAGGGATCAACAGGGGAAAAAACAAAGGGGACATCTGTAATACTTTCAACAATAAAGATAAGTTAGAAAAAAAAGAAACCTATTTTCTAAATTGTACTTTTCCCAGTGAGTGTTCCAGATAGATTTTCTTGACAGAATTGTGAATAATTTTATTCTCCACCTGAACAAAACTTCTAAATCCTTTTGTGTTACCCATTCCAATTGGAATTCTAAGGCCTCTCTACCAAAAATCCTAGAGTATCATCATCCACCTAATTATGCACCATGTACAACATTCACTTTTATTGCTCATGTACTAGTAAACCTCAGATTAGGAGCATATGATGTAAACTTTCAAGTTGCTCCTATTCTGTATGCCTTCATGCTAATTAACACATATCAAGTACAGTGATCAATAAGAGAATGCAGGAATTGAAATAAATAACATTTAAATACAGCTGGAATCAGCTGATATTCACCTCATTAGTTTTTACTGCAGGCATTCTTTTATGTACAGATTAAATAGTGTTGACTTATTTGTCAGAATCATCTTAGAGTGAATGAAAAGAACGTATCTCTCTTAATTTCAATAAGTTGCCAATATTAATCTTGCTGTTCAATTATCCTAACTCCTGGTTGATGAAAGTTTCTGGAGTTTTTATTTCTGCGTAAGATTTCAAAAATATTATTTACTTATTTAGAATTATATTTGGGGGACAGAAAGTAATAATATTTAGTTTAACTTATTATAGTTATTTCTATCTGCGTTCTTTTATTACTCTGACTTTTCATATCGCTTTTCTGAAAAAAATAAATTTTGTTCTGCTATCATTAATATTTTGTGCATTGATTTACATTTCAACAAACATTTCTCCTACACAGTGATATATTTTCAAGAAATTTTCAGCAGTTCTGATTTGCATCAGAATCAATCAAATTAATGAAATTGAGAGTTACAGAAGTCAAAGTTACTGAGCTCTTGTCACCTTTTTTCATCTGCAGCTGAAACTTACTGCGAAGATAACTATATATTCGCGTTTTGAACTCTCATGAAATTTTAACTTGTGTTTGAAGGTTAGAATTATGGTACTGCTTTACAAAATGCAATGTGCTCGTCTTCTTGTTCAGTGTCTTACCATTTAAATATGGCTCTATATCAATATTAAGATATTTATTTTTGAGACACCCTGTTAATTTCCTTTGTAAGAAGTATAGGACACAGGAGCTTACCTATTATCAGAAGGTTATTCAGTCTTTTCTTTCATGGTTCATTTCTAATAGCTAAGGAACAGTAGAAACATACTCTTTGGCCTTAAATTTGTAATCTTTATTTACATTTATTACTCATGGGATAAAAGCATGATTAAATAGAAAACATTCTTAAAGTTAAAATATTTTGTAAAGTTAAATTAATATGTTAGTTTTATAAAAGTACAATATCAAAATAATATTTTCCCCTTTTTTATTATTAATCATGGTTCTTACTGGTAAATACTAGTAGTCCTAATCATATTTGGTTAAATTAGATATAAAATTTTGACCTTTTTTCTAGTTTTAATTTTGTTGTGCACTAATATCATTAAAAATCTTATTTAAAAGTAGCATGATTTTATTTAGCCTTCATCTTTTTCCAAGCCATGTTGTCTTTGTTATTATGTTTAGATATCTGTAACTAATGAAACACTACTTCAGATAATCTACTAGTTAAAAGTAAGATTTGCAAAGATTATACAAAGGTTCATGTTTTTCCTTCTTTAGGGAGTGCTTGCTTTTTTCCCCCTTTCTTTTTATGAAAAAAAGATTTCAAGTTTAATTCCTATAAACTTTTGATTGATCAGATAATAGAGGTGATACAGAAACATCTCTGTTAGATGAACCTAGCTAGTAGAAGGGTTCCTGTAGAAAAGGTAGCACAAAATGAACCAAGTGGTCTCCACGGGGAGGAGGCACATGAAGGAATGACCTTTCAGATCTCAGGTTTCTTAACTTGTGGTGACATTCAGTGTAGAAATAGTACGTCCTGCAAAGCTTTGGAAATGCTACTTTTTGATCCATCTTCCTCTACAATCATGGTAAGACAAATCTCATATGGAGATTTATTCTCAAATTTACTGTGTGACAAAAATACCTTCATGTTTTTCCCCCCATCAAGATACTGAGAAAGAATTTTATGAACTTATTTAATAGGTTTTATTTTTCAATATAGTCTTTCAGATTTTCTACTTTGTATCAAAGATAGTGTTCAAATGAGTGATCCATAACTGAAAACACTTTTTAATTGACTGAGTCTGGCCACTGTGAAATTGTAGGTTTTAAATCCTGATCATACCATCTAGCTTCAAGAAAATTTAAGTGAACCTGCAGCACTGTTCTGAATACATTAAGGCAAAGCTTTCAAGTGTTATTTAACCTGGATGAGAACTTTCTTATGAATGAGTTTTCAAGACATATTAAATATTTGTTGTATTTCTTCAGAACCCATATTACTTCTATTTACCTAATTTGTATATTCAATAACTTATTTTCCAGTTACTGTAGCTGTATAAGAAATTATCCCTAGTGCAATAGTGCAAATCATCCATGCATTCTGACCATGACTTCTGGGAGTCAGGAAATTAGACAGTGTATAGAAGGAATAGCTTAGTTCTGCTTTACAGTGGCTGAGGCCTCAGCTGGAAGACTCCTAAACTGAGTGTTAAATTTATCTGAATATCTATTTGCTCCCACATCTGCTGGTTCATACTGTGTGTCAGCTGAGGCCTCTGGTAAGATAGGCATCAGATGGTTGTTTATATATAAGCATTCTATTCATAAGCCAAGTAGAATTTCGATGGAAAAAGGATATGGGAAGGGGAAATTCCTTTGTTATGGAATCCAACAATGTATCACATGGTTATTCTAGAAGCAATTTGGAGAAGCTTGTATTGAGTATATAGTTTCTCTGAAAATGATTGTGGTTTTGTTTGAGGATGTATATTATGTAGGAAACTATCCATATCTGTCACTTTGGGTATTACCTAAGCCTGCCTTAAAATTCTCTTAAAGCTTTGAACTTTATTTTTCTACACAATTTTATCTCCTACAGATCTTCTAATTCAATGACTGATTTTTAAGACTAGAGATATATAGTCTAGTTGGAACCATATTTGAAATGAATTGTTTATCATTGATTTCATTCATCTCATTTTCATGATAAAATAAAATAGAAAGTTATTGTCCCAGCCCTCTCTGTTTTATGGCTGCCCAATCACTAAGATGGAGTAAAATATGAGGCAAATTTGGTATGTTTCATTAACTGTATCTCATAATCAAGCAAATAATTTTTTTATTAGTTGATATATATTCATCTATAGAATGATGTCCATTTTGAAAATGGAAAGGTCCCTTAAGTATCCCATCTAATTCATTTCTTATTAACTTATTTATTTAAAATGAACATGCTAATGTTTCTCTCATAAATGTATTCAAATTAGCAGTTAACACTAACTCAAGGCACTAAGAACCACTACTTGAATAGGAAGTGATCTGATGGTCATAATAACTAGTCTTGTTTTACCAGTTCATGCCCTGTTGAAACATTCATCTTGTGCTTTGATTTTAAATTTAATTGTTTATCTCTCTATTTCCTTAGAAGAAAATGTATAACTAGAAGTAGCACATTGGTTTTAAACACCCCTAAATATAATATTGAGTATAGAAAGTAATAAACGAAACCCAGGTTTATAAGTCACTCTTTAGCTTATGAAGATTTTAATATCAAAACAATCTATTAATGAATATCTGCCAATTGTCTTTGGTCTGAATCTAGATCAAAGGTATATAGCAAAGATCATTTTTGTGAATTTGGGGTTTTACTGCTTAAAAAATAACAAAGGCTTATCAAGTGACCACAATTTGCCAGATACTGAGCTATATAGATCCTTGAGAGACAAATTAGTTTGTTTTTAAGCTTAACAGAAAACATAGAGAATTACGGTGCATGTAATAAGTACTATTTTGATAAGCACTGTTTGTTATGGAAAACCTGTGATTTTTGCCAATTGAACACATTGGAACAAATTAAAATTTGTTTCAGATAAACAAAGATTTGGCTTCTGTTTAATGTAAATGGCATCATATTAAATCATTTTTATTCTTTTTTAGAGTATTTTTGCATATCAAAGCTAGTGAATGTGAATTTTGGTAGGACTTGGTGGAGTGTATAGAAGCTTTATAAGAGTTTAGTCAAAGTTGATGGTAGATGAACAGAGTGGGAAGCTAGAATGCCAAATGAGCAAATGTGCAGTTTATGTGAGTTTAGAATAAGAATGTGGCTTCTATATTCGAGCAGAGAGTATGAGAAGATAAAATAAATTAAAAAGCCTTTTTTCCTATATTCCATAATCTTAACTTCAATTCTAAGACTACTCCCAAAAAATGACTCACTATTTCACATTAGAACCTTCGTTTTTCATTTAATCTGCCGCCTTAAATTTCCAAATCACATCCCAACATGCCTTTCTTCTCTCTTCCTTTTTAAAATTCGGAATGCAAGTATTTTTTCTTAGATAGAAAATGAACTGTATAATTTACTATTATTTTTAAAATATATTTTATTGATTTTTACAGAGAGAAAGGGAGAGGGACAGAGAGCTAGAAACATCGATGAGAGGGAAACATCGATCAGCTGCCTCCTGCACACCTCCTACTGGGGATGTGCCTGCAACCAAGGTACATGCCCTTGACCGGAATCGAACCTGGCACCCTTCAGTCCACAGGCCGACATTCTATCCACTGAGCCAAACCGGACAGGGCTAATTTACTATTTTTATTTATTTATTTATTTATTTATT
>PVJC01031585.1:0-20478 GCA_004026665.1 Murina feae | reverse complement strand
GGTCATCTTCTATAATTGATACACTGTTCCTTTAAGGCGGCCTTCTAACTACTAACGAAGCCTCCTCTGCTTCACCTCGCAGCGTCTATAATGAAACAATTGTTACTTTTACTGGTTAGGCCGGAGGTGCTCTTTCTTTCAGCTCTGGAGGATTCTGTGATTGTTACAATGTTTCAAAAAGCTGTGTTTCGCTAAAGGCAGTTTAATCGGAGCTGAGCTGAAGGGCGCAGCTTCACTTTCGCTCCTGCTGCAATGGAAAGGGCTGTTTACTCAGGTCCGTGAGTGGCGGCCACCATGTTGGCTGGGCTAATTTGCATACAGCCGCTCTGATTGGCTGGTGTGCATGGCTTACCCTGTTACGGAGAAATGGTTAATTTTAATATTTCGCTTTTATTAGTTTAGATATTCTAATTGGGTGTGATTCTAGTATACACACATCTAATATAATAAAAGAGAAACATGCAAATTGACCGTTACCACCAGCCAATCAGAGCGGCTGTATGCAAATTAACCCAGCCAACAGCCATGGAGCTAGAGCAAACCAAAGGCTTCTGTTGCAACTGCCTGCCTAGGCTGGCTGAGCCTCTGCTCACAGCCACGTCCATCAGCCAATCAGAGCGACTGTATACAAATTAACCCAGCCAAGATGGAGGCTGGCAGGGCGGCTCTGCACTGGGAGCCTCCAAGGCCGGCCGGCATAGCTGTACCAGGTGTGTCAGCTCAGTGGGAGGGGGGTCTGGCCTGGGGCCTCCTCGGGGCATCCAGGAGCAGCTGTCCCGGGTCCACTGCCTGGCTCCACCCCTTGGGGGCCTCCCCGGGGCATGCAGGAGCACGGGGCCTCTACAGGGTGTGCAGGAGCAGCCGTCCTGGGTCCACTTCCTGGCTCTGCCCTGGGGGCCTCCACAGGGTGTCCAGGAACACCCGTCCAGGGTCCGCTACCTTCATCCACCCCCCAGGGCCTCCACCAGGGCGTGTGGGAGCGTCTGCTGCACAGTGCGGAGAATCCGAAGCCAGTCCACTGCCCGGCTCCACCCCGGGTGTGTTTGCTCAGCAGCAGGACCCCACCGAGGGATCCTGCACCAGCGTCCGCCCCTGGTTTGCCACCCAGCTTTGCACCAGGTGTGTCCCCTCAGTGGTGGGGGCCCACCAGGCATGTGCAATCGTGGGCCCTCTGGTGGGAAACATCCAGGCCTGCACTCACCAACCTTCCGACCCCCCAGTGCACGAACCCTGAAGGGGCTGTGGGCAGCCTGAAAATGGCCCTCAACCCCTCACCCAGGCTGGCCAGGCATGCCAGCAGGTGGACATATCCCCCCCAAGGTGTCCCAGACTGCAAGAGGGCACAGGCCAGGCTGAGGGACCCCCACCCCCCGAGTGCACAAATTTTTGTGCACCGGGCCCCTAGTATGTATATATTTAAGAAAAATACTGTTTTTATTTCCCATTTAATGAAGGAAAATATTGGGTCACAGAAAACAATTTAAAGTAAGTTTTATAAGGTCAACAAGCAGCTGAGTGGTAGAACTCAGTTTGGATCTAAGCCTGTGGCCCAGCGATTAGACATTATTTCTCTTAAGTAGACTTATACACATGTGCACACCACCAAGATTGACTGACACTTTGTACCCAACTTTAATGTCATACCATATAAGCCACGGATGCTTTATAAAAGAAGAAAGAGGGCATATGCATATGCTACAGAAGCAGTGTATGGCTGCACCAACTCCATTAACTCTTCACTTCAGGTAGCTCCTTACCTGTGTCCATGAGGATTCCTTAAAATACAAGGCATAAATTTGTGATAAAAGTTTTTAATGAATTTATAAAAGCTTTCCCAGATTAATATCAAAAGACATATTTTACTGCTTGGAGATAATACTGCAGTGAATTTTTACAAGTTCTATTTATGTCAAGCTTAATAGAAACTGTATTGAGGAGGAAGACTGCTTTCCCAAGGAATGTTAGGCCATTAAACCAAACAAAACCCTGTCCTGCTGTAAGGCAGGGGGCTTTGTTTTGAGCCCTGAACCTAAGCACACCTGGGGGAAGGGTAGATAAAAAGAATTCTCCTTTCAGGGCCTTGGGGGGAGGGAGTATATTTGCAAATCAATGAACTCCAGGGGCAGTTATAAAGTAAGGTTCTTGCATGTTACCGGTGCTCTGGATTTGGGATTTCTGACACCCCAGAGACCAGGCGTGTTATTAAAACTGTGATTTCTCCACCTCTTCAAAGTGTCACTTAGTTTTTTGGTCTTTCTGCAACAGTATCTACTTATCATAGAAGTTGTAAAAGGTAAAGAAATACCTTTAAGATATCTTGAGAAGAGTAGCATCAATATTCTGCTAGATCTGATAAAATGTGAAACAAAATAAATAGAAAACAAATTCATGGGTCTTTGCTTTATTTATTTATTGTGAAGAACTACATATTTTTCAAAATTATTTTAGTGTATATATAAACAAGATAATAATCTTATATTATCTGAATAACTAAGGTATTATCCAACTATTTCTATTTCACTAGTTTTATCTATCAGTAATTTAACTGTTAGTCACTTAAAACTGGCCATATTGAGCTTTCTTCACCATTATGTTTTTTAGTGTCCTTATCTTGTCCTCACTCTTTAATTATAATTTGTTTGGGTATTGATTTCTAAATTGACAGTTAATGTTTCCTCAGCATTTAAAATAAATATTCCATCCTCTTATATAGCACTGATAATGAAATGTCCAATAATTGAAATATTGCTTTTTTATAGGTAATTTGTTTTTTTCTCTCAAGTGGCTTTCAGTCTTTGTTTTGTATACCCTGATTTTTTACCAAGATGTGTCTGAGAGTATTTTTAGTTTTATTCTTACTGCTGTAAATTTAATTGTTTTTTTTTATCTGATAACTCATACTTTTAGAATTTTATTAAATTATAAGACATGAATTTTTGAAAATAATTTGTACTCACCATAATCTCCACACTTCCCTCTGGATCTTCCATTATAAAATACTGATACCAGTAGACTGTAATAAGTTGTGCATATATAATGGAATACTTAGGATAACTGAACAATAAACTATATAAGGAGATACACTAAAAAAACACTTAGGAAATTAAAATGGAATATTTGAAATGGCTCAGGTTACCCACAAGAAGGCAGAAAAATGAAAACAATGAACAAAAACATATAGAATGAAAATAAAATGGCTGACTTAAAGCATGAATATATCAATGATTACATTAAATGTAAATGTTCTAAATGTACTGAATAAATGACAAAGATTAGCATATTAGAATAAAGGAAGTAACCTAACTTTATGCAAATAAATACAAGATAGCTCTTTAACTATATGTGGAAGTGAGTCAAGTCTTCCTGAGCATGACATTTGGACTGCACCTTCCAAGATGAGTAGCTACTTTCCAGATGGACAAAGCATGAAATGCATTCTAGTAAGAGGAAGAAGAAACTAGCACACAGAGATGTGAATCAGCACAGCATACCAAAGGAATTCCAAATGGTTTCACATAGATTCAGTGTAAAGAGCCTGAATTGGTAAAATGATAAAAGAAAATGAAAGTGAAAATATTTTTGCTTGTAGATATTCTGGAAAACAATTCAGTTTTAATGCTAACATTGAGCCATCATGTGTTTAAAGAGTTTCCATCATTATTAAAAGTATTCACTTTCACCTTTATAGTAGGGTTGGTTTATTTTTAAGTCCCGAAGAAGAATTTCTGAAAAAATCCAATTATTAAGCTTTTTACTTAATGTTACTTTGAGTAGTATCAAATCTTAACATCTTATTAGACTCTGCTTTTCTCGAACAGCCTCCTGACTCAAAGGAGACAGAGTGTGTCTTAGTCATCATTGCGTCACCAGATATGCCATGGCTGCAGGAACTGGGTAGGTGCTCAGTAAATTTCTTTTGCATCTGGCAGGAGCATAACCATGAACATTTATAAAAACCCTGTATATCAGAATGATCAAAAGCTTGGATGTTGAAATGATTTATAGATGCCATTTGCTAGGTGTATAATTTTAATACATTTTATTTTTATTACCTATAAGAAAAAGAAAACATCTAAGTTACCTTCCTCTCAATAGTACACATTTTTGAAAATATTAATTCAAAAGTCATGTAACTCTCTATTGGTCTTTTAGGAGGAGTAAATCTATTGTAAATAAAAAGTTAACAGAGTATAATCAACATGCTGCACATCTTCCTTTATGCTGTTTTTAATTTTATTGACATTACCTCATATAGTTTTTTTCTAAATTAGCTCTTGAAAAACAATCCTAAAAACATAGAGGCTTTTTTGGTCATATTTTTGTACTTTAACCCATATAATTTTTGTTCCAATGTTATCAACTTGGTTGTGCAAATTTTAACACTAGAGTTATAAATAATGAAAACATTTGGATGACATTTTATGTAAATTAAAACAATGTAAATGCTAATAGCTGTCATAAAATCCAAAATTATGACAGAAGATTTGATGCAAAAATAAGTTATGTTCAACAGTTTAAAAAGCACAGTTATATGGTAAAAACATAAACACAAATTATAACTTCTAAAGAAGATATACCAACTTACAAATTATAATATTAAGACTTTAAAATTTGGGTGAATGATATTATTATTAAAGCAATTTCTCATACAAATGAGACCATTAATGTCACTATTTCAAAATAGCATTATGGATTTCTATTTCAAGGCAGAATTGAGTAGTTTATGTCAAACCACTTAAAAAAATTGAGAACTTTGATGAAACACAAAAATAATTTACTTAAAGATATCAGAGAGTAGCTAAATCAACAAGAATAAGAGGGTCTAAAATTCCAGAGAAGAGAGAATTTGTGGGATATAGTGAACATTTTGCACCTGGTTTGTCCTTGTAAATATTTGACAATTCTGTCCATGAGCAAGTGGCTGCAATTCTGGACTTCCTTTAAGAAAACACCTTCTGGAAGACAGAGAAATTGACAGCATTTGCCATATTGGGGTATTGGAAATGTCAAAAAATGCTTCAAAAGCATGATCAATTTACCTTTAAAGATAGTTACTGAATTCTGAAACTCTCTGGGGTGATAGCCTAAAGAGCTTTTCTGAAAACCCTTGAAATCCAGAGAGAAGTATTCATCAGTCTAATTGTGGCAAAGAAAAGAAGGTTTGTGCTCATCACTGTGTGGGCATAGGGAACATATTGATTATGACTGCCTCCGAGTTGAAAACCTTGATAAGGGACTAAGGTCATTGCCTAAACCGTCACTCAGCCTAGAGGAAAACAAAACAAAACAAAACAAAACAAAACAAAACAAAACAGAACAACCCGCTGTAACAAGACAAAGCAATCAACAAACCTAGACTAAATGATGACTCAAGTCTAGGAAAGAGAGTTTTAAAATAACAATGAATAATAGTATGTTAAGTGCTATAGTGAAAAATGGGACAACATGCATTAACAGCTTTCAGCAGAAGAATTAAAATTATTAAAAAGAGTCAAATGGATATTCTAGAAGTAAAAAAAATGGTAACATAAATGAAAAATATTTTTGAGCTAATAACTGGACACAAATAATAACGTGTCTTACATGTTAGACAAGACACAGACGAGGAAAGGAAGAATGAACATAAAGATATAAAAATTATCCAAACTAAAGAATGAACTAAAAAGAGAATGAGCTATGGGACAATATGAAATGATGTATTATACCTGTGAATTGATATCCTAGAAGAAGAGAAAAAGAATGGAAAAAATATTTGACAGAAAATGGCTGGTATTTTTCAAATGTAATGAAAAACAGCAAATCACAGTTAAAAGAAGCTCAGAAAAACTCAAGTTGCATTAATATACAATAAATATATTTAAGGTATTGAAAACCAATGATAAAGAGGAAATTTTAGAGGCAACCAGAACAAATAAATTTTTATAAGAGACCCAACCCAACCTCAAACCAATCACCTTTGCATAATTTGATTGCTTATTTAGTTGGGCTCATAAGTAGTAGTTCTTGGAGTTGGCTTGGGTAGGAGATTTATGGGGTCTATGCTGCCATTTATTCCCTATAGAACACTTTTTCATAAACTCACCAGACACAAGCCCTTCAAGGGAAGAACAAGACACATAAGACAGGACAATAAAATAGACAAACAGTGAGAACAAAGCAAGTGGTGGAAGACTCAAAAGGATAATGGTCAGAGTATTTACCAAGTTGTGTATGTATCACAGCACCCCTGGCGGGGTAGCCTGGGCCTCTCCCTTTGGGGCGATCATGGGGTGATAGTGGCCCCCCCCTAACCAATTGCATTGCACCCGCCTTGGCTATCTTGGCTGGCCTTGTGCCAGTGTATGTCATAACGCTCAATCGATTTACATATCACACTTTTATTATAGATAATTCCCAACTAAAACCAACTGAATGGTTTGTCAATATTAGAATGAATAGATCAATTATAGTAAATTCATCCAATGAAATATTCTTTAATAAGAAACAATGAATGACTGCTATTTATAAAAATATGGATGAATCCGCAAACTTCAGTAAAATATGTAATATAAGAGCATAAAAGGTCAATTTATTGATATAAAATTCAAACACAGGTACAGCTCACCTGTGATGTTGAAAGACAGAACAGTATCTCCATTTAGAGGCAAGCATTTAGTACGTACAGCCACAAGGTGTCTAATAGGTATCTATGTTTCATTTCTTCATGTGGCTTCTGGTTACAAAGGTACATTCATTCTGTCAAAATTCTTTGAGCTGTACATTATGGATTGTGCTGCTGCCTATTATAACTCAATTTGAAATAATTAAAAACATGAAATTAGCATAAAATAATGCTTTACTATAATAGCCATCTCTTAAGGTTTGGGAATGATTAGAAATAATAGGCTATAAACCACTTAGCTCAGTGTTCTATCCTAATATATAAAAACCTAGGTCTGTAATGACGGAAGGCTCCACTGACTGGAAGTCAGTCCTGCAGTCAGTGCTGGGTTGCCATGGTGACCCAGCAATGACTGCCACTTCTGTGGGCGTGGAGACCCAGTACTGACTGCCAAGGGGGCTGTGGATCAGGCCTGAGGAGAGAGGCAGGGTCTGATCCACAGTTTCTGTGGCAGCCGTTGCCTCTCCCTTTCTCTCCAGGCTTCCCAAGCAGCCGGCACCTCTGTTTCTCTCTGGGCCTCCACAGGGGCTGCTGATCAGCCTCACCATTCTGATCAGGGCCAGAGATAGGCCTGGAGATGCTGACTGGCATAGAAACTGACCAATATGAACCAAATCTGGATGAAGTGCGAGGAACCAATGGCTGCCTAGGAGGCGGAGCTTTTGATGCTGACTGGCATAGAAATCAACCAATCTGGGTGAACTGCAAAGGCAGAACCTAAGGTGGGGGCTAAGGAGGGGTTTAAAGGGCAACAGCTGTTTGGTGTAAGGTGTAAGAAAGTATCAATTATTTAATGACTGGTTTGGCAGTATAGTGCATATGGCTGGCTATCAGTCCAGATACAGAGATTATGTATTTTTGTCTGCCAAGAGCACCACCTCCTGTACATTATGAAAAAGGCTCCCCCACCCCATTTAAGCAATCCTACCTATATAAGCTGTCTATATTAATAAAAGGGTAATATGCTAATTAGACCTGGTCTACTGGCCACCTTCCGGATGTCCAACTTCCTTCTGGACAAAGCCATGGTGGTGGTGTAGGCCAAGGCAGAGAGAGCAGTTGGAGGCTAGATCAGGCTGGCAGGGGAGGGCCATTGGGGGTGAGTTCAGGCTGGTAGGGGAGGGCTGTTGGGGCTGAGATCAGGCTGGCAGGGGAGGGCAGTTAGGGGCAATCAGGTAGGCAGGCAGAGAGGTTAGGGGCAATCAGGCAGGCAGGCAGAGGCAGTTAGGGGTGATCAGGCAGGCAGGCAAGTGAGCAGTTAGGAGCCAGCAGTCCCAGATTGTGAGAGGGATGTCCAACGACCAGTTTAGGCCAGATCCAGCAGTCAGACATCCCCCAAGGGGTCCTCCATAGCAGAGGGTACAGTCTGGGCTGAGGGAACCCCTCTCCCATGCACAAGTTTCTTGCACTGGGTCACTAGTATAAGTACCCATTAAAATGTAATATACTTGTTTTTATCCTTGTAGCTGTCTTCAATGTCAAGTTTTAAGAACTCCAAATATATTCTATTTCATGAAATATTATACTTCCCACATAAGCAAAATAATATTTCTTGTAAAAAATCAATAAAATTTATTTTAAAAAGGTATAAAATTTATTTTTATTGATGAAGGTATTACAAATGGGTCCCTCTTTTCTCCCATTGACCCCCTCTACCATGCATCTTCCCCCCAGGCCTTCACCTCAATATTGTCTGTGTCCATGGGTTATGCATATACCCATATGAATTCTTTGGTTAATCTCTTTCTGCCTCCCTCCCCCATTACCCCTTCTTAGTCACCTACATAATGCATGTGCAGCTCTTTGGGCCCTATTGGTTTTAAGTTATATGTTTTCTTTAAATTGTTCATAGTTTTCAGGCCTGTGATTTCACACTCTGCAATAAATTTTCTATTGAATGAACATATACTTTTTATAGTGAATATAAAATACAGTGGTTAAGTGCACAGAATCTGTAAGTAAATTGCCTGGGTTCAAAACCCAGTGCTGTCATATACTAGCTTTGGGATCTTGTAAAAAGAACAACTGCATTCATCTTACAATTTGAAGTGTTCACTCTCATGCTGAGAACAAATCAGCACTTAGTAAATTTAGGTATCATTACTTATTAAAATGGATGTTAACAATTAACAAAAACATTAATAATATATAACAGTTTAAATATAAGACATAAAACTTATTACTCTGACAGTCAAAAACTTCGGGGTGGCTAATTTTTCTTTGGAAGTTGTGGGTGTATTTTCTGTAAGAAAGAGAAGTTGTTTTTTGCTTAATTCCTCAACCATAAGGTGCTCACAGATGCCTAATTAGTGGCATGCATCGTGGCGGACATGCTTGGTGAGATTTCTGTGAAAACAGCACATTCAGTCACCTTCTGGATGAGTGACATTTATTTTTTTTGCATCTAAAAGATCACTCACTTTGGTTTTTCAAAGATGAGTTTCTGTGAGTGTCTGGATTACTTAAATAAATAGAAATCTTCTCTCTCTGAAGTACTGAGAGCACCACCATGAATTGTCCTTAGTTGAAAAGTGATAGACTTTCTGGGTATTTATAAGAAACTAGAGGCCTGGTACATGACATTCGTGCACTGGGGGGGGAGGGAGGGGGTGGAGGGTCCCTCAGCCTGGGTTGCTCCCATCCCTAGCAGTGCTCCCACAGTGGGAGTGCATTGACCACCAGGGGGCAACTCCTGCATTGAGTGTCTGCCCCCTGGTGGTCAGTGCGCATCATAGCGACTGGTTGTTCTGCCATTCAGTTGATTTGCATATTACCCTTTTATTATATAGGATGTTCTTTTATACAATTTGTACTTACCAATGTCAAATATCATATAACATTAGCATCAAAAGCACTAATTCTAATGAAGAGAAGGAAAGAGCAGTGACAAATTACCCTTCTTTCTCTCAAGAAAGTAATTCTATCATTACAACCTAAATATTTATCAAATGTGGCCATTCTAGAAGACTTTCTTAGGAATAAAGTAAAAAATTTAATAAGAGTGGTGATATCTCCTTGAGAAACATCCCCCTGCCAACTTTTTTATCTGTTTGTAATGTTTTACAGCCAGTCCCTCTGGGAAATTTGGGGTTAAATTTTTCCTTTCTCTCATATGAAGGGTCACATCCTTGCTTTCACAGATTGTTTTATAAGGCTTATCCATGTTATTCTTTTCTTGCAAAATTTACCAGAAGTTCACAAAGAATGGAGGAAACAAAGTAAAGGGAATAATTAAGAGGTTGGACTCTGGAGCTAAATAGTCTTGGGTTTAAATCTGTTCTGTCTCTTACAGTGTAATATTGAGAAAATTAAATAGGCTCTTTAAGTTTGTCTCTTCATCTGTAAATTGTGGCCACAGCGCAATAACTCTCTAACTCCACGTGGCTGTGATTTTTGTCTCTTTTTCACTCATGAACTATCGTACCTACAACAGTGGTGTTTAATGGACATTGGTTGAATGAACCTAAAGAAGGCCTTAGCATAATAACTGTAAAATGAAAATTGTAAGATGGATAACTGTGCCATGCCGGCATGGCCAGCGGTGTACCCGAGTGGGGGTGATGAAAGGATTAAGAAAAGACAGACAAGAGAATGAAAGTTAGGTCTCGGTGGGACGCTGCCCTCTCTGATGGAGAGAGACAATGACTGCACCCACAAGCCGTGTCTTTATTTTATAGCAGATGCCACTAGGCAAAGTAGGGGTGTGATCAAGTTGTTTACAGCATTCTCGTGAGTTCCAGTCCCACTCCACTACGTGTGCCTGAACTGTATCACACAGGGACGTGGGGCCACGTTTTTGGACCACAGGTTCAAGCTTACAGCTATGGCTGTTGGCTAATTGTGTTTGGGAAGTCTCTGCCCTCCAGCTGGGACTTGCACGTGGCAATGAGAGAACTGTGTCCTCTCCTCAGTCCAAGGCTTGCACCTGTCCAAAACACTGTAGTCGCGCCCCATAGGTAACAATATCTACTGTCATTTTTTATTTATGAATAATAGCAGAACTACCTTTTTAATGTCAGTAAGATGCTGCTAACTTTTTACTACTAACTATAATGCAGGCAGCTTGTTTCTGATGGGTACGACATAATTTAAGGAAGTGGATGTCTCTCCTGTTTTATTAAAACATTTCAGTCTGTAATATTTATTGCACTGCAGTATGTTCCATTTTAGAATCAGAATAGAGTTTTTGTGCTTTAAAGAGTTCTTAAAATTCTATCATTGCATCCCTTTAATAAATCTATGTATTCAAGGTGTCTTCAAATGTATTTCTTAAAATGTAGTGCTGTATTTGACTTGAAAGCATTATATTTGATAACTTTTTAGTAGATTTAAAAGCTAATAATTTTACTGAGATTTTAAGTATTTTCCTACTGAGATTATGCTACTAGCAAGTTTTGAAACCTTTGATATTTTCTATGCTCAAGAACAGCTTAAAGACGGGGTATTCCCCAAAATGTATACACGCTCTAATAGCTGAGAGCTCAATTTTGAAAATAAAATGTACTTTAATAAATGCTGCCTTTATAGTTACTCAAAGTATGTGTATACATTCAGGACACCCTATATTTTGGTACTATCTGTTTCTTAAAGTTTGTAAGGAACTTGTCTATAGAATTCTCTTTATGCTCATTAGTGGTCATTATTTGACAGTTTTAATTTATTCTAAATTTATTGTTTTATTGGGATTTCTAACTCTTCATATTTCAATTTTTACTATAATTCCTAGAGAACTAAAAGGTGAACAAAATTATCTCATATCTTTTAAACATTACATTTATAATCTTTTCTTATTTAATAATCTTTTAAATTATAATTTAAAATGGGATATTTTTCTTGGAGAACTATGGATAATTAGGGAATATGAATATATAGAAAGTGGAAGGAGTGGCGTAGTCTAGTTTATATGAAAGCTTCTGAGATGATTCACATTTGCACATTCATTCTGTCAACTCTTATCTGGTTCCTATGGCTCTCCTGGAACAAACCCATTTTACACGGTAAGTTTCTGGCACTACTATACTTTCAGAATTTTTTTGATACTAATAGATCTAATAAAATATATTTTGTGTCAAATTTTGCTCGGCACCAAAACAAAGCTTATGTTGCAGTATATTTTTAACTTATGTATTTAGGGGAGACAGTGAAATCAACAAACAAAGATTGGGTAATTATTGAGTGCCAGAAATAATAATATATGAATTCGAGATAAAAAAAAAAAAGTAAAATGCAGTATACTGTCATAGATCTTTAGATTTTAATCAAGGAAATAGGATAACTACACAAAGACTAGAATGTGAGGTAGAAACTGATTCATCCTATGAAAAGAAATTCTAGTAAAGTTGTCAGCATGGAGCAAACTATTGAAAAAGCAGAGGCAACAGACGAGGAAGGTGGGATAGATCTAGATAAAAAATGAGAGTGTGGCTGAAAAATGAGTCCTAATGGGACGGCTTAAGGAGAATGTGTAGCGTCATTGGGGATGAAGAAAGAAGTGGTGTATGATTATACAAGAGAATTATCAGTTGTAGGACTTTAGGTCAATAAGGAGAATGACAAGACTCTTCAGTGCAATTGGGACTGTGGAGGAAATTGAGATTTCCTCTTGCAATGATAATGTGGTCTCATGTGCAATGGGTTCTGTGGGGGATTGATTGGGATGGAAAGCAGATAGGGCTCCAAAGGCATCTCTTGTTTTAGAATGCAGGCAAAAGGTACCTAGAGCAGTTTCTCTACTTAAACCATTCATAACTAAGATGAATCCAGCAATAATAAACAAATCAATTGATTAATACAATTTAATAATACATTCATTTAATTAAATGTTAAAATTAGTTTAACCTTTTTAAATTAACAATGGTTGCTAATACCTGTTCTCCCTGAAGAGCAGGAAAGAAAATCCTCAGCTCATACCCAGCTGTTGACCTTTAATAGTGAGTATTTAATTGGTTCTCATATGTACAACATAATGAACTATTGCACAAGTATTATGAGACATGGAATTTTGACACCCACCTTCCTTCTGCTCCACAGGAAAAAAAAATCTAAGTTATTTTTTAATCAATAAACTAAGTATTATGGAATTCTGAAAACATTTGGAAATGTTCTTACTTTTGTATCTCAATATCTCACACAGATTTTTCTGCTAGAAATATTACTAATTTAGATGAATTTTTGAAAATCAGGTGGGCCATATTAAGTCTTCATAAGAGATTTAAATACAAGGGTATAAATAAGCAAAGATCACTGGAAAATTAAAAAATGTAGCCAATCCATTGTTGGATTTTTCTATTTCCTAATGACATATCTGCTCGGGTTCTGTTTTGCAGGAAAATGAAGCTAAGGAATGTCAGATGGAGAAATTCCATATGTTTAAAACACCTGAAAGAGTAAAAACAATAAAGACTTTTTTATGAAGGCTAAATCCAGGGATGCAGGTCCAAGTAGGAACAGTGGTGTTTTGTGTGAAAACCAGTCTGTAATTTTCTCCAAGGGGGGTGATCAGTGTGGAGCTGTCCTTCCAATCTGTGGACAAGGTATCTGATCAAACACGGGAAACAGACGCATTTAAATTAAGTGGAGAAAGTGATCCAATGTCCTCTGTTCCTCCACATGGCATTACATCCTCATCCTGGGGAGCTCCAGCAGCTCCCCACGCCTTGTGCAGTAGGCGTCCACATTCCGTGAGGAGCATTTCCAGCATTTTCATTTCACATAATAGTGACTTCCATTTGTGTCGCTTTAAATTATTTTAAAATGTTCAAATAATAACCTATTTTAATATAGACAATGGCATTTAAAAATGGGGGAAATAATTTTTGCAGCTGATATAAATGTTCATTATTTTGGTTGGTATCAACATTTTATAAGTTCATTCCCAAGAGAAAGCTCATCAAGTTGTAAATTGTAAACAGGTGCTTTGATTAAATTGAGCTCTCAAAAACACTGCTTAAAAATTTAGAGTCTCAAAAAAAATTTAGACTCTCAAAAAAACAACAACACCACAACACAAAAATGATACATGAGATAACCAGGTGTCCTATATAATAAAAGCCTAATATGCAAATTGTCCCCTAGACTCGGAGTTCTGCCAGGAGTTCAACCAAGGGTGGGGCCAGCAGTGGTGGTGACAGCAGGTGGCTGGGGGAAGAGAGACCCCCCCCAGCTGGAAGCCACTAGGAACCCTACCCATTCATGAATTCCATATACTGGGACTCTGTACATAATAGGTATTAGTGATATTTCCACATTTTTACATAATTTCTTTAAATATATTTTGAATACATTAAAATATATGCTTTGAGAATTAAAATTTTCAAAGATAATGAAATAGTCCTTGAGAAAGAACATGGTGGTTTTGACTATGGTGGTCATAGAGAAAATGGAGATAGATGGAATAAATTTGTTACTCTTGTGGCTTTGAGGGAGGTGGAGAATAAGAAAATAATTTACAGGTTTTAGACTCGAGCTAATGGTGCTGATACTTATGACAATGGGAGATGCCAATAACAGTAAGGAGGTAGGGAATAGGAGGAGTCCAAAGCCAGAGTTCTCTTTTGGATGGATTAAATGTGAGACTCCTTGTAAACACCGAAGTGGAAATGTCAGGTAGATATTTTAGGAATATAGTCTCACAGTCCTTAAGCCATGCTAGCACTTGCATAAAAATGTAACTAGAAAACAGGAAAAACGTGTGGCATACTCTAATATTTAGAGTTTAATAAGAATGGTTTTATAAAAGCCTTCAAAGAGATTAAAAAGAGAGTATAGAAGAGAATTCAAAAGGAAAAAAAAATATATAGCACATAGTTATCTCTCAGAAGCAGAAGCATTTGACAAGGAGGGGCTGGTCAAGTTGGAGATGAAAACAAAATTACCAAGGGGATTGGTATGGGCCATGGGAGAGAATTAATGACCCTGATTATGACAGAGTCTCTGTGAAGTGCCAAGTTCAGGAACCAGACCAGAAAGGGCTGAAGAAAGGATGGGAAAAAGGGAAATGGATAAGCCTATATGGACAAATTGTCCTGTAATGGAGCAGAGAAATGAGTTGATAGTTAAGAAAGATGTGGGGTTAAGGGTAGTTTTAATATGGTAGATGTTAGAGCATGTTTTATAGGCACACTAGAGGCCCGGTGCATGAAATTCATGCATGGGGGGGGGGGTTGTCCCTCAATCTGGCCTGCACCCTCTCCAGTCTGGGACCCCTTGAGGGATGTTTGACTGCCCATTTAGGCCCAATCCCATCAGGCCTAAATGGACAGTCGGATATCCCTCTCATAATCTAGAACTGCTGCCTCTCAACCACTCGCCTGCCTGCCTGCCTGATTGCCCCTAACTGCTTCTGCCTGCCAGCCTGATCACCCCCTGACAGCCTGACAGAAAACTAACTGTTCCCCTGCTGGCCTGATTGCCCCTAACTGCCCTCCCCTGCAGGCCTGATTGCCCCCAACTGCCCTCCCCTACAGGCCTGGTCCCCACCAGACTGCCCCCTTCTGCTGGACTGGTCTCCCCTAACTGCCCTCCCTGCAGGCTTTATCACCCCCAATTGCCCTCCTTTTCAGCCTGGTCCCTCCCAACTCCCTCCCCTGCCAGCCATCTATGGCGGCCATCTTGTGTCCACATGGGAGTGGCCATCTTGTGTGTTGGAGTGGTGGTCAATTTGCATATTACCTCTTTATTAGATAGGATAGTAAAGTCCCAGGAGAAGGGAAAGAAGAGTGGGAACAAAGTCTCTGGGAAAGTGAGATATGATGGGATTCAGCATTCAGAAATGGAGGTCCAGTTAAGGTGAGAGGAGGAGCCCCTCAAATGTGTCAGTGAGAAGGAAGATCATGCAGGTACTGAAGCAGGATGTTGGGTTGGACATGGGACCCACCAACTTCCTGTGGTGTCAAGACTCAGCATTAGCCTGTTTTGCTAATAAAGATGTGTATACGTACATGCACAAACCCCACATATCCATATTCATGGCCATTAAGCTTTCGATCTCTCCCTCCATGTTTTATAATTGCCCTGGCCAAAAATGGTTGATTATTTTATTACAAAAGTTTGTACAAATCTCTCCAGGGGGAAAATATCATCAGATTGTCAAGAAAGTGAAAATAGTCTTGACAGGCTGTGGGTAATCGGCTATGGAGTATAAACAGAATGCATTGAGGAGAAGGTATTTCAAGTTACCCAAACAAGATTTTAAGAATCTATTATTATTTAAATTGTACATATTTTTAATGGAAATGACAGGTTTTACTGCAGATGGCTTCATATTTTCCATTTTACTCAAGCAGTGTGATGTGTCCAGATAAGAGTTTCTATACAGTGATTGCTAGGCAAGCTCCTGAGCATCAAAGCACCGACTTTGTGACCTGGTGGCCTTCGGCGAGTGCTGGGCCTCACCCCAGTGAAGGGCTAACAACAGTGTCCAGTTTGTAGTCAGACTTGTCCATCTTGGTTTGTAGATTGCCAAGCCCCCAAAGGGAGAACTTGCTCCCTTTGCCTGTCCATCTTGGGATATTCTGAGTTCTTTTACAGCTGCTTAAATCTCTGGAAGCCTCCCTGGCAAATGTGCCTTAAAAAATTGAGTCAGATAATTAGTTTGAGCATTAAAATAAAATATTCCACTTTTTTGTTTTGTAATTAACAAAAAATGAAAATGTAAGTAACCAAAGCCAAGTATCAGGCTGTATTTTTCCCAGTTCTCAGGGAGCAGACTAAATTCCTGCTAAATAACAACAAAGGGTCCAGAACAATGCAAACCTTAAAAAACTACCCCGAACTAATATTTGATAGGAGATGCAACCATGTACCCACATCAAACTGCCTACCAAACCCTTCTTTGTAAGGGTTTCAAGATTCAACACATGTTACAAAATGCAGCAGGATGAAACAGGAACAAATTCAAGCACAATAATCTGAATGACATGGGTGCACCTGGGTACCTCCCCCACCTGTGGTCGGTCATTTGTCTGCACTTTAGGTTAAGTTTTGCTTGAACGATTTGCAGGAAGAATACAGTACATTTCTATCTGCATATGTTCTTATCCAGGAGAGAAGTTTAAAATCTTAGTTGTCTAAATTTCATTTAAAACTTTGAATAATAAAATATTTTGGGGGTCTTAGGTTACATTTACAATTAATGGGGCAACTTAGTACCCATTACAAGACTAACCTGGCTTCATAGTAGAATCCATTTTTCATGTAGGCACGTTAGATTAAGTGTTTATATGGCAGTAAAACTAGCATTGGCATGGAGGAAAATTTAAAAGAACCCTGAATTCTCTAAAACCATTTAAAGATTTAGCCCTTGGAACAAGCTCTATCTTTTCACCCTTCAACTCTGTGGGTCATTTGAGCTGTTATCAGGACTGAAAAGGTAACCAGGCTAGATCTCCAGAATAAATTTATTCTACATAACTGAAACTCTATACCCATTGAATAACAACTCACAGTTCTCCTACATCTCATCCCCTGGAAATAACCACCATTCTACTCTCACTTTCTATGAGTTTGACTATTTTAGTCCCTCATATCATTGGAATCATACCGTGTTTGTCTTTCTGTGACTGGCTTGTTACACCTAGTAAAATGCCCTTTAGTTTCATTCATGTTGTTACAAATGGCAGAATTTCTTTCTTTTCAAAGGCTAGATAATATTCCATTGTATGTGCACACCATAGCTTTTTAATCTATTCATTTGTTGGGTTAATGCCATAACTTGGCTACTGTGAATAATGCTGTAATAAACATGGGAATGCAGATAACTCTTTGGGGTCCTGATTTCAATTCTTTTGGGTACCCACAAGTGGATTTGCTCAATCATATTATAGTTGTATTTTTAATTTCTTGAGGAATCTTCATACTATTTTCCATAGTGGCTGCACAATTTCACGTTCTTACCAACAGTGTGGGAGGAGTCCAGTTTCTCCACAGCCTCCCAATGCTTTTTATCTTCTGTCTTTTTTATAATAACCATTCTAATAGATGTGAGGTGATATGTTATTGTGATTTGGATTTGCATTTCTGGGATGGTTAGTAGTGCTGATTATTTTCTTATAGATCTGTAAAAAATATCTATTCAAGTACTTTGATCATGTTTAATTGTATAATTTGTCTTTCTTGCAATTGAGTTGTAAGTAGTCTTTAAATATTTTGGACATTAACCCCTCATCTGCTATATGGTTTGCAAATAGTTTCCTCCATTCTGTAGGTTGTCTTTCACTTTGTTGATTGTTACCTTTGCTTTGGAGAGCTTTTCGTTTGATGTGGTCCCACTCGTCTATTTTTTTGTTTTTGTTGCTTTTACTTCTGGCGTCACATCCAAGATATCATTGCTAAGGCTCATATCAAGAAACTTTTCCTTTGTTCTTTTTACCTCTAGGATTTTCAGTTCCCAGTCTTACATTTACGGCTTTAGTACATCCATTTACTGGTAGCTTTAAGAACAAAAGCACCTCTTGGTTTAGTCTAGGACAAAGGTGGGAGGACAGCTTTTCAGAAAAGAACAGCCTGGTGAGGTGTGAGTTGTGCTTTAGGATGATTTTTTTTTTTAAATTATGAAACTTTTCCAGTAGTGCTAATCTTGCACATTTTCAAAAGGACATCTTTAAGTGTTTTAACTTACATAATTCCTCGTGAATTACAATGAGCAGAAAATTACTTTGTAAAGAAACCGTTGCTGAAGGAGAAATACAATTTCATCAGGCTCAGCAGATACCAACATTGCAATTGTAAGCTTTATAGCCAAAGATAGACTAAGGAAGGTGGATAAGTCCCAAAAGAGACTAAAGAATGTCTTATCTCAGAATCATACTTATGGAGAGTAATAAGAAAATAGAGCTGGTTAGCTTAGATAAGAAAGTACCATTTTTAAGTTATTAAATACAATTTCATACTTGCATATAATAGTTTTAACACTATTACTAGTATTTGGGAGAATAAGAGAAAATTAGCTTATATCTAACTATAAAGATTTCACAAAAAATGAACTTCGTTAAATAGTAGATGGTTTTTTTAAAGTTTTTCTTTAAACATTTTTTAAAACATTAAATTTCACGCCTAGAATAATTAAAAGTATATTTTTTCAAGATGACTGAAGAAGACAGAAGCAGAATTTTTTTCTTTTTTAATAAAAACTTATTTATATTAATTAAATTTTCAGTGGATGATCAATTATACAAATAAAAATCATATATATAATATATGTTTATATAAATATATATACACTGTATTATGCACTACACAATAAATACATACACAGGTTTATATATGTGTGTATATATATGAAATGCCAGACTATAACTCTTCATGGACAATTAGAAATTCTCATTTTCAATTAAATGGGCCCATACAGATACAGTACATTGAAGCAGTCCCAGTTGATGTAATTACTGTTTTGATAAAAATCTAAGGCTGAGTTTACCTACAGGTGTGATTCAGTTCTGCATTCTCCCTGGAATGTAGGAGCCAGTAAAGCAGAACTTGACACTTGTGTGAAAAAAATGAAAATAAACTTGACATTTCCAAAGGTTCATTTCCAAGGTTATCATGGTGGGAGGAAGAGCTTTCTGATACCAGTAAAGTCTGCTCCAGTTGCTTATACACTAAACAATGGCATCTGAAGGAGAGAAAAATAAAACAACATGACTAAAGCTTAAACATTGGAAAATTGTAGAAAAACACATGTTAGCAATTCACGATGTGAGGATATGAGAATCCTGTATTTTGAGTTTGTGGATTTCAACTATGTCTGAATGTTAAAATGCAAAATTTTTGCCTATTACCTTTCCACTCTATATATTGCCCAGGCTCCTCCATTTAGGTGAAACAACAGTGAGTGAATGATTTGGAGTTTTCATCATTAAACTTAAAGCCATTTAATAAATGAAGCTGATAGGCCAATCCCAACTCTTTGAGCATTTTTTTGGAAATCTTAAAGCACAAGTTTAAACATCCCATTAATCTTTTTTTCTCTCTCTCAAAAAAAAAAAAAAAAAAACAAACCACAAAAAACAAGCTGCAATTAATTTCTTTAAATAGGGTTTAGTGCTTCCCAGAAAATAACAGAAAATTTAACAACAGGATAAATGTTACCCAGAACATATAATTCCTTTCTCTAATGTACTTATAAATAGTCTGTTATATTTTAAGTAGGCAGTTAACAAAGAATCAAGATATTTTAGACAGTTGAGAATTTTCAGTTGATTTTTCTCCATGTCTAAGTACAGGATCCACATAAAAAAGATCTGTTGAAAAATAATTCTTTTTTTTTTTTCAAAATTATTGCTATATACCATTGTAGCTAAATATAGTTAAGTACTAAATTGTACAAAGATTTATTTTTTCTTTACTTCTTGTTGTTACCTCATTCAAGATATTTTTTCAAAAGACTATCAAACATTAATAAAATAAAGAATAGTTGCTATTTTGTAACTAATATGTTGAGAACTTCCTTAAAATCTGTTATTTTTTCTTTTATGTCAGAAACTACAAGATTTTCTTTCCTAACCCCCTAGGAAATTTTATGGACCATATAAATTCTTGTCTGTATCTGAGTCCATTGCACGATGTCACGATTCATGGAATAACCTGGGTTCCCAATAAATAGTAAGTGAATGAATGAATGCCGATTTCAGGAACTTATTTACAGCTGAATTAGCAATATTCAATGTCCCCATAAGAACTCTTATGCTCCCCACTCTCAGCTCTCCCCTTCACTCAAGTTGACAGACTAAATTCAATATTATAAAAACACTAGGGGCCCGGTGCACAAAAATTTGTGCACTCGGGGTGGAGGGAGTCCCTCAGCCCGGCCTGTGCCCTCT
>PVJC01031584.1:0-20480 GCA_004026665.1 Murina feae | reverse complement strand
GGAAAAGGCCAGCAGGACCCCACCCAGGCACGAATTCATGCATACCTCTAGCACAGTGGTTGAGAACCTTCTGGCCCTTTAAATATAGTTTTTCATGTTGTAACCCAACCATAAAATTATTTTTGTTGCTACTTCATAACTGTAATGTTGCTACTGTTAAGAATCGTAATGTAAATATCTGATATGCAGGATGGTCTTAGGCGACCCCTGTTTAAGGGTCCTTCAACTGCCAAAGAGGTCATGACCCACAGGTTGAGAACTGCTGCTCTAATATAAAATAACTAGGGGCCTGGTGCATGAAATTCATGCACGGGGGGGGGGGGGGGGGTTCCTCAGCCCGACCTGCACTCTCTCCAATATGGAGTTCTTGGGGACTCTCACAATCCAGGACTTCTGGTTCTTAACCGCTAACCTGCCTGCCTGCCCTAACCACTCTGCATGCCTGCCTGCCTGCCTAATCCCCCTAACTGCCCTCCCCTGCCGGACTGGTCAACCCTATTAACTTTCTTTTTTAATCTTATCACCTTCACGCACACTTGTATTTGACTTCCTTATTGGCTTCTTCCTCTCACACAATTTTTCTCCTTTATGTAACACTTTTCCTACTGACTCATCATTTATAAACTTTTCTTTCCTCCTTATTTCCTACTTCTTTTCCATCATCATTCTTCCGATTTTCCTTCCCTTCCCACATTCCTTCTTTCCTTTATCTTTACCCCTGCCCACCCTCCCCTTTTCCTTCCTTCTCACCTTAATTTTTTTCTTTACTTCCTCCCTCTGACCTGCTTTGCTCCCTCCCCCATTCCTTCCTTCTTCCCATTCTCCTTTGAAGCTCTACCAGCTCCCCCTTTATAACTTTTCTTCCCTCCCTCTTTTTCTCTCATCCTACCTTTGCCATACATTCTTCTCTACTTACTACCACTGTTTTAATACCTATCTATCTACCTGCCTAATTACCCACTATCATTTATCTTTTTTTTTTCTGACTTCTACTTTTAAAATCTGTCCCCAATACACAGCTATACTTGGTTTTCATTACAGGCCCTACAGTTCACTCATACATCCTCTTTTTTTAACTCTTCTGTCCACTGACTCTTTCATAAAGTTCTTCCCTCCATCCTGTTCTACCCCTCCCCCACCTGATTACTTCCCCCCAAACTCTCTGGGGCTGTGGCCCTCTGCCCGTTCTCCTTCTCCTGGCTCCCCGGGGGGTTCACTCCAGCTCTTAAGGGAGACCAGGGGCCTTTCACAGGAGACCCCTGCCCCTGTGGCAGAGAAAATGGAGCCAGCGAGAGAGTGGGCCCAGGAGGGGCTGTGTGTGTGAGAGAGAAGGAGCAGCCCTCCTTCCCACCTTAAAGCTTCTATGGGTAGGAGGCATTAACCCCCAGCTCAGGGCTCAGCCCCAGCCAGGTAGCAGTTGCCCATGCAGCCCCGGCACTGCAGCTGCAAAGCAGGTGCACTTCCACCTCTGGACCATCCACCCCTCCATTGGGGACCCGCCAACAGCACAGCTTCTGTCTCCCCTGGACTGCAGTGTGGGCTCGCTTCGCCCGAGGCTGCGGCCTGGATCCCGGGGCAGATGGAAGCTTAGCCGTCTGCCCTGCTGGACCACAGTGTGCAGCTTCTCCCATGGCTGCAGCTTCTGCCATCTTGGCTGGGCTAATTTGCATACGGTCACTCTGATTGGGTGGTGGGTGTGGCTTAGGCATCCCAGAGAAACAGTCAATTTCAATATTACGCTTTTATTAGAGTAGATATTGAATGTCAATGGTGATTTTAAAATTAAAAAAACAAAATAGAAGCTTTACTCTAAATGTATTATACTGAGCAAAGTAAAATAGAGCATGAGATGGAAAATCTTATCTTTACAAAAGATAGTAAAAAAAAGTAAATGATGTTATAAGTTGTGACCTATTCTTTATTTGAACAAAAGAAAAGAAGATACCAACATTATTACCCTCATTTTAGAGAGGGCAACACAAGTTCAAGAGAATGAGGACATTGGAAGTGCAGGCATGTAAAATAAACGGAAAACCAATTAGAGTTTCAATGGCTGAGAAAAAAAATCAGTGCACATATTTTTAAGAGCCCTATTGTTTTTGGTCATTAGAGCATCTTTTAACAATTAACTTTTTCCCAGCAAAGTTAACAATACCTTTAGAATGTTAACAATTCTCTTCTTTCTCAGCAATAACATTTAAAAAATCATGCTTTTTATGTAAAAAGCACTTTACACATATTAGGTTATTAATAAAACTATTCCTATGGGAAAATTAAGTGGAAATGGTAAAAAAAGCACAACACAATAGTCTTGATCACTTCTTGTAAGTACAGACACCTAGGACACGGTGATAGGGATACACATTACAATTTTTAAAAAGTACTATTATTGCAAATTTATTTGTTATATTTTTTGGAGTAGCATGTATGTCTATAGAGATTACTCTCATAAAGGCAAATAAATATTTTCATTCAAAGCTCAACTTGGAAACATAAGAAGCTCAGCTGGGATTTCTGTAGCTAGAGTTTTAATTAAGAGCATGTCTTAAATATACTGATACTATATCTTAATAAAGAATTCAACTGCATAATTTTTTAAGATTTAAATGTGTTTACTGAAAACTCGGTCTTCATATTTTCTATAAGTTCTTTAGCATGTGCATTGTGTTTGATAAAATAGAATGAGAACTTACTTTTTATAGCAGGCATTTCTTGACCCTGTTATAGGCAATAAGGGCAGTAAGAGCTGAAGATTTCACTGAACAGTTTTATAGCAATAGACAAAGTAGTTTCATTACCACAGGCTCAGTTCTCTCCCATGAGTCTTAGGCTATTCTTTTACTGTCCTTATTGCAGACAATTTGTTATTTTGACTGTTTTTTCCTCTGAAGTTACGTTGTTTCATTGAGATCCTTGGTCAGTCTTGAATCTCAGGGATCCCTTTAACCTAAAAGCCATTCAGATGGGTCTAGGAGATAGAAATTACTCACAAAATCAATTTTAGAACTAAATATATATATATATATATATATATATATTTCATGTGGTATGTGGAATAAATATTACTTTGAATTGAAACAACCTTCCCGGAAGGGCAAGAAGTAATAAAGTCCAAATATGTTGTTGGTGGATCTTAAATAAGTTCTATCCTCTCATGGCTTGAGAGGCAAATTGCTTATGCTTGATGAGAGCCCAGCTTCTGAGCCCAGGAATATGAAGAATGAGCTTTTGTCCAGAAGGACCTTTTCACAAATATTGGTATTTTTATAGAGTATCTTATTTGTTTTAATAAAACATATCTATTTTCCGAATGTTTCACAAGTTTGACATTGTGATCAGATTTCCCCTTGCTCAAGCATCTTGCTCAAGGCAAATAGCATCATTTCTGATGACATCTTGTTTTACGTTATGAATTGCATCCAAACCCTGAGAAAGGCAAGCAGTTCAAGGCGAGCAGTCAAACAGCAGACTCTTTCTGGAAGATAAATCACCCTTAATGTCCTTTGTCTCCTTTTAGTGGTTTACTCATTATGAACTAGAATTGTTTTCAAATTTCCATTTTTTTAAATATGAATTTCAACAAAATGTTGTTTAGAGCATAACAGGTATTAAATCAAAAGTGAAATCCATTCCTTCTTGGGTAGAAAGGTTGAAAAAATATGGGTTATGAGCAATTGTGAACATTTTAAACCCCATGGGTTTTAATCTTCTTACTTAAAAAATTGACTTACATTATCATCAATGTCTGAAGCTGCTTCTGATTATCTGTAACTCTGATTACATTATCAAGTAACTCTACCCATTTTCTATAAAGCATTCATGACAGTTTTCTTAATAAATGTTAGAAAGTAGAAACTTTTGTTTCCTGCAAATAATGACTAGTATTCTCTCTCTTGATCAAAAAATTTAAAAAATGGAGATGACTATAAAGAATAGTATAACAGACAGTGATGTTTCCACCACTGCAGGGTTTGCCTTACACATTTTCTTAAATTTTTTCCTGCCATTTTAAAAAATAGAAAATAGAAACATAAATTAAAACAGATGGAGTTCAAGTTCTCCTTATCTCCTTATTTCTCCCTTTCTCCAAAAGTAAAAGACTATGAAAAAATTTCATGTATATTTCTCTAGGCCACAATTTTTATTTTTATAAATAAAAATAATTGTCATAAAATAAAATTTTATTTTTAATAAACTTGATAAATATATTTGAATAAATCTGCATCTTCTCTTCACCTATCTCTACTACAGAGAACTAACCACATTGATATACACTGAGTGGCAGAATATTATGAGCACCCCATTAGTACTTCATTGGGCCACCTTTTGCCTTCAGTACTGCAGTGATTCTTCTTGGCAGTGACTCCATGAGATGTTGAAAGGTGATGCGAGGAATCTATACCATGCCTGATGAATAGCACTGTCCAGTTCTGTGAGAACATATTTTTTAACATATCTTTTTGCTAAAACGGGGGTTTATATTTTCCTAATGAAAAAAATGTAGTGGAATATCTTTATGTTTGCTCACAATATTCTATTAATTATTAATTTATAAGACTAAATACATATTGTGTGCCATTGAATTGCTGATTTACAATTGAGAACAAAAAAAAATCTCTAAAGCAGATTCCCCATTGAATTTTTTATACTGAAGGTTTCAAAAAAATCCTATGTAAAAGAAGAGTGATATGAAAATTAGGCATTACTCCATCACAAAGATGGCCAACCCCATAGACACAAGATGGCGGTGCCCAATCCGGCTCAGCCTTGCCACTGAAGT
Organism: Murina feae; assembly: GCA_004026665.1. Taxonomy (NCBI): domain Eukaryota; kingdom Metazoa; phylum Chordata; class Mammalia; order Chiroptera; family Vespertilionidae; genus Murina; species Murina feae. The sequence goes on along the minus strand of PVJC01031584.1, from coordinate 15,700 downwards.
GTCCAGGTCTGTTAGCCCGGCAGATGGTGGAGAAGGAGGGGGGCCCGAGAGGCAAAACAGGCAATCGGAGGGAGCTGGGGGTCCGCTGCACAGGCCAGAGGCCTTTGCCAGAGGCCTCAGGCATGAGCAAGGGCAGAGTCCTTGATTGGAGGGGGGGGCAGGGGCAGAGCCGGTGATCAAGGGGTATGAGGGTGTCCTACCCAGGCATAAGGCCTGGGCCAGAGGCCTCAGGCCTGAACAGGAGCAAGGCCAGAGGCCACAGGAGCCTGGGTTCCACAGAGCAAGTGATTGGAGGGGCAGGGGCAGAGCCTGTGATCGCAGGGGTTTGGGCACCAGTGGAGCTGGCAAAGCAAGGGTCTGAGGGTCCCCTGACCAGGCCTGTAGTCTTGGCCAGAGGCTGCAGCGGGGCAGGGATGGAGCTGGCAATCTCAGGGCCTGGGAAGGAGCAGAGCCGGTGATAGGAGGGGTAGGGGCAGAGCCTGAGATCACAGGGGTCTGGGCAAGGGCAGAACCAGCAATGCAGGGATCTGGGGGTCCTCTGCCCAGGCCTGTGGCCTTGGCCAGAGACTGTAGTGAGGCAAGAGTGGAGCACCTGATCAGAGGGGCCTGAAGGTCCCCTGCCCAGGCCTGCAGCCTTGGCCAGAGGCTGCCAGTGGGGCAAGGGCAAAGCCAACGATGGCAGGGGGCAGGATCAGAGCTGGTGATCACAGAGGCTTGGGCTCTGTGAAGTCAGTGATTGTAGAGGTTTGGGGGTCTTCTGGCCAGGCCTGCATCCTGGGCCAGAGGTTATAGGCCTGGGTAGGAGTGCAGCTGGGATTAGAGGGACAGGGGTAGAGCCAGTGATCAGAGTGAACTACAGAGGAAACACTTTTTCTTACTGCTCATTGGCTAAGCTCCCTATATGCCACTGGTAATATTCTTAGTAACTTGGGTAATAAGAATCCCTAAAGGTGATCTATGGTTTTTCCACTACTCTCCTGGAGAAAAAAAATGAAGGTCCACTGCTGGAGGGCTAAGAAATGTCATATCCTGCCCTAGCCAGTTTGGCTCAGTTTATAATGCCTCAGCCTGCTGACTGCAGGGTCTGGGTTCAATTCTGACCAAAGGCATGTACCTAGGTTGCAGGCTCCTCCCCGGTTGGGACCCAGGTCAGGGCATATGCAAGAGGCAACCAATCAAAGTGTTCCTCTCACTTTGATGTTTCTCTCTGTTTTTCCCTTCTCTTCCACATTCTCTAAAAATCAATGGTTACATATCCTCATGTAAGGATAAACAAAAAAAGAAAGAAAGAAAGAAATGTCATATCCTATGAAAGTCACATCTTGAAAATGCCTAAAGAAAGTTGTCATTTCTTCATGGTGAAGGGACAGGAGTTCGTGTTGATGAAAACACCTTAGTGGCTGTGGTGACTGTCAGTGGCTGCAGCAGCGGAGTGATGGGGCTGTTGGCTTCCCCTGATTAGCCTGGTCACCTCCCACAAAGGAAGGCCAGAGTGCAACTTAGGCCTGCTCCCTAAGGGGAGCAGGGAGCAGGCCTAAGCTGTCAGTAGGACACCCCCTGAGGGCTCCCAGTATGTGAGAGGGGGCAGGCTGGGCTGAGTAACCCCCCTCCCCAGTGCACGAATTTCATGCACCAGGCCCCTAGTAAGTTAATATTGTTCTAAGACAAATAAATTATATAAATTGCTACTGTTTAATATTAAGGTTCATTAATAATTTTATGCATCATTTTTAATAAATGAACTACGCAACTGTTTTCAAAAATTTATAGCATCTTCCCATCAAATGATTATTTTTATACCTCTATGTATGAGCATTCTTCATTAATGTAGAGAGATGTAGGTGAAAATTACAGCAATGTGATAGTGTAAGCATATGTAAAGTGGGCAATCCATAGAGTACTACTACTACATTCCACAAATTTCAATACCACCCCTAATATGCTTATATGCTCATGGCTGAATAAGCATGTACATGCACAAATACAAAGAGAGAGAGAGAGAGAGAGAGAGAGAGAGAGAGAGAGAGAGAGAGAGAGAGAAAGGGCAAGTAAGAACTAATTAGAAAACAGCGAGAATTCTCTTGCTTTTTAAAGTATGGTCATATGAAATCTGTATAAGGATTGTACAGAAGTACACCTAAAAATCATGTAATATTGAAAGATTTATTGAAAGGAACTCCCATTTCATTCATAATTGAAGAGTTAAAAAATAAGAGAAACAGTTTCAGTGGTTGTTTTGCCCTCTCCACAGAATACCTAATAGATTTTTTTTCTCTCTCTCTCTGGAATACAGATTTATAGATCTTTTGGGAATGTTTTGAATAAAAATGCCTCTGGATTATTAATCAATACATGATACTAAGAATCAATTATTTTTAAGAGTAAGTACCTTGTTTCCCCAAAAATAAGACAGTGTGTTATATTAATTGTTGCTCCCAAAGATGTGCTTGATCTTATTTTCAGGGGATGTCTTATTTTTCCATGAAGAAGAATATGGTACACATTTATTGTTGAAAAAAAGGAAATTTATTACCTGTGTGTTCACAAAATGTGCCCGACTCCTGCCCCGCACGACTCACTGTCTAATTGTGAGTCAGCCAGACTCCATCAGGGCAGAGCGAACAGAAGGCGGCAGCTTGTCCTGGCGGCAGCGCGGGCTGATTAAAAGAGACTTCACACTTCCTGTCTGCTCTGGCTACGCTGAGGCCAACAGTGAGCTGCTTGGTGTGCCCAAGAGTCCAGACCGCTACAACCCAGAGTCCAGAGTTATGGTAGCTTCAGGAGGCCATATTATCGGGGAGGCCTTATGTTCGGCGAGAGTCAAAACTGTAAGTAAGTCTTATTTTGGGGGGATGTCTTACTTTCGAGGAAACAGGGTAAACTGATAAAAGTAAGGAACCCTATGAACATGTTCTGAATATCAGGAAAAAAACTATCCACTGTTCAGTAACTATTCAGAAATTCCTAAAAATTTAAATAAAGAGGATTTACAAATTTTATAGAATGTGTATAAAATTTGTGTGGTCTGTGTTCTCAATAAGAAAATATTTCCTCAGTGGTTTCACCCAAGCAAGTGTGAACAAATGAACAATCCAAACATTAGATTTCCTGTAATGACATATATGCAATTAGACCCTACACAATATAGTTAGAAGGGATTATTGCATATTAATAACTTTATATAGAATACTTGAGGCCCGGTGCAAGAAAATTTCTGCACTCGGGGGGGGGAGGGGAGAGGGTCCCTCCGCCCGGCCTATGTCTTCCTGTAGTCTGGGACCCCTCAAGGGATGTCCACCTGCTGACTTAGGCCCGCTCCCCAAGGGATTGGGCCTAAGCTGGCAGTCAGACATCCCTCTGGTAGTCTGAGTGTCCTTGTTGGATGTCCATTTGCCTGCGGCGAGCAGGCCTAAGCTGCAGTCGGACATTCTTAGCACTGCTGAGGAGGTGGGAGAGGCTCCCACCACCACCACTGTATTGGCAGGCATCAGCCTGGCTTGTGGTTGAGCAGAGCTCCCCCTGTGGGAGCGCCCTGACCTCCTGCATTAAGCGTTTGCCCCCTGGTGGTCAGTGTGTGTCATAGTGACCAGTCATTCTCAGTTGTTCTGCTGTTGGGGTCAATTTGCATATTATCCTTTTATTATATAGGATAGAGGCCTGGTGCATGGGTGGGGGCCGGTTGGTTTGCCCTGAAGGGTGTCCCAGATCAGGGCGGGGGTCTCACTGAGGTGCCAGGCCAGCCTGGGTAAGGGGCTGAGGGCTGTTTTAAGGCTAGCCACAGCCCCTTCAGGGTAGAGTTCTCTGCTGGGGTGCCTGGCCAGCCTTGGTGAGGGGTTGATGACTATTTGCAGGCTGGCCAGAGCCCCCAGCCTCCCAAGCTCCCAGTGAGACTGGCTAGAAGCCAGCATCTGGGATTTATTTATCTTCGATAATTTTAACTTCATTGCTTTGAGCAGAGGCTACAGCTGGCCATGGCAGGCAGGAAACCTTGCTTCCTCCATTGCCAGGGCAACCAAGCCTCCTGCTTGCTCCAGATCTGTGGTTGCCAGCGGCCATCTTGGTTGGGTTAATTTGGATATAGTTTCTCTGATTGGCTGGTGAGCATGGCTTGTGGGCGTGGCTTGTGGGTGTAGTGGAGGTATGGTCAATTTGCATGTTTCTCTTTAATTAGATAGGATGTTTTGACTCTAAAACATAATAATCCCCTTAAAATACTGATGACTCTCAGATATTAAATAAAAAATAGTAAGTATCTTTATATTTTCTCAGTAATAAAAACGTAATGATTTCTTTTAGAGCATAGTGATCTCCAGGGTTGAAGTTGCTGTTCTATAGGAAAATCCTATATAATAAAAGCCTAACATGCTAAGTGTGCAGTTGTCCTATTGTCTGTTCAACCAAAGCATAATATGCTAACGCTATGCTAAGGCTGCTCAACAGCACTCTATGAAGTACACAGATCACCAGGGGTAGATGCTAAACGCAGGAGCTTCCCCCTGGTGGTCAGTACACTCACACAGGGGGAGCACCATTCAGCAAGAAGCCAGGCTCATGGCTGGCGAGCACAGTGGTGGTTAGGGGGCTATCAGGCCAGCAGGGGGGAGCAGATAGGGGCAATCAGGCCAGCAGGGGGAACAGTTAGGGCTGATCAGGCCAGCAGGAGGAAGCAGTTAGGGGTGATCAGGCCAGCAGGGGAGGGCTGTTAGGAGGAGATCAGGCCGGCTGGAAAAGGCAGTTAGGGGGCAATCAGGCTGGCTGGGGAATGGTTAGGAGCAATCAAGCTGACCAGCAGAGGGGTTAGGGGCAATCAGAAAGGCATGCAGAGTGGTTAGGGGTGATCAGGCAGGCAGGCAGGCAAGCAGTTGGGAGCCAGCAGTCCTGATTGCAAGAGGGATGTCCAACTGGTGGTTTAGGAGGGATTGGGCCTAAACCAGCAGTTGGACATCCCCCAAGGGGTCCTGGATTGGAGAGAGTGCAGGCTGGGCTAAGGGACCCCCTCCATGCATGAATTTCGTGCACTGGGCCTCTAGTGTTTCATTTAATTTCAACACAAAATTGTTTTATATTTGTTACCAGTCTACTAAGACTGTCATGATGTAAATTACTGATTTTTTTTTCATACATTTCTGATAATTAGAAGTCTGAGATCAATGTGTCTGTAAGTTTAGTTTCTCCTGAGGCATCTTTCCTTGGCTTATACATGGTTGTCTTCTTGCTGTGTCTTTACATGGACTGTTTTCTGTTTGTTTTCATCCCTAATATTTTCCTTTGTATGTTCTAATCTCTTTTTATGAGAACACCAGTAACATTTGATAGAGTCTAAGTGTTATTTTATTCCCACTACAATGGTATAAAACTAGAAAGTAGTACAATGAGAAAAACAAGAAAACACACCAATGTGTGGAAGTTACACAATACAGTCCTGAACAACTAATAGTTCAATAAAGAAATCAAAAGGGAGTCAAAAATATCTTGACACAAAGAAAATGGAAACATGACAAATTTTCTCAATACATTATGTCCAACTTTCAACAAAAAATTACAAGGCATACTAAATTAAAAAAAAAAATCACAGCTTGAAGAGACTGAATAAGTGTCAGAATCAGAGTCAGACAAGGCAGGAATGTTGGAATGATCAGAATAGTGACTTTAAAAAAACTATAATTAATAAAATAAGCACTTAATGAAAGAAGCAAACAGCCCCAGCTGGAGTGGAACATTTGGTTAGGTTTTATCACTTGCACCAAAAGGTTGCTGGTTCCATTCCTGGTTAGGGGACAATGCCTACATTGCAGGGTCTATCCCTGGTGAGGGGCATGCAGAGGCAGTAGAGTGATGTTTTGCTCTCCCATGAATATTTCTCTTTCCCTTCCTCTCCCTTCCTCCATGTCTAAAAGTCAACAAAAAGGAATCTACTCTAATAAAAGAGTAATATGGAAATTAACCAACTCTTCAAGATGCTTAAGCCATGCCCACAAGCCAATCAGAGGGTTGTATGCTAATTAACCCAGCCAAGATGGAGGCCAGCAGCCACAGAGTGAGCAGCAGCGGGGGCGGAGAGTGGGGGCAGGGGCCGGGCAGTAGGCACCAGCAGTGGCGGGGGCGGGGCAGGTGGCAAACAGTGGTGCTTGCCTGCTTCCCAGTCCCTGTGGGGTAGCAGGGAGCAGGAAAGGCTGGCCCGGCCTCGAGGTAGTGAACAGGCAGGGTTTTTTCCGCTTCCTAGTGGCTGAAGCAAGATGGGGAGTAGGCAAGCCTGGCAGGAAGGCAGCACCCAGCCCTGGCCACAGCTCAAAAAAGAGAACAACATTCAGGGGATGGCATTCAGAGATAAACACAGAGGGGTGCCTGCTCCAAGCCTCCATGGTGTGCCTGGGGGCAGGCCCCTAGCAGATAGACACACACAGGACGACTGCTCTGAGCCTCAGATGCGGCTGGGGGCAGGCCCCCAGTGGCAAGACACACACACACACACACACACACACACACACACACACGGCGCCTGCCAGCTGGGGCCATCAGTAGGACATCCACTGAGGGGTTCCGGACTGTGAGAGGGGGCAGGCTGGGCTGAGGGACCCCCACCTTCCCCTCAAGTGCACAAATAAGTCAGTCAATAAGCAAGAATAGATGGATAATGTAGACAGAGAAAATGAAAGTCTAAGAAAAATAATTTTTAAAAAAAGAAATTCTAGAGATCAAAAGCACTGTAACAAAAATAAAGAATGTCTTTTATGAGCTCATTAGTAGCCTGGGCATTGCTGAGAAAACAATCTCTGAGCTTGGGGATATGCCAGTATTCTCAAAGCAAAAAACAACAATAACAACAACAAAAAGCACAAAGACTATAAAGCAGAGAAAAAACAAAGACTGGAAAAAAAGCAGAACAAATTTTTCAAGAACTTTGGGAAAACTACAAAAAGTATAACATCAGCATAATGAGAATACCTGAAGGAAAAAAGAGAAGTAAACAGAAGCAACATTTAAAGGAGAAATGACTGTCAATTTCCCTCAAATTAATGTCAGACATAAAACCACAGATCTTAAGGCTCTGAAAACACCAAGCTGAATAAGTGCAAAAAAGAAAAAAAATCACTATACCTAAGCATATAAAGCATATTAACATTCTGGAATTAAATAATACACTAATGAAGAGAAACTGATTGTAACAATTGAACCACTGTGGTGCCAGGGTATTGATAGCGGGGAGACTTGCATGTATATAGACAAAGGGGATTTTCTGTACTTTCCACTCAATTTTTCTGTGAACCTATAACTGAGCTAAACAAAAAATAAGGTTTATTAGTTGAAATAAACATGTGGAGGATGTTGTCAGAGAAATGAAGGAATTGAGCAGGAACTTGAAGTATGAGTGAAAGGTAAACAGAGAGAGGCAAGATGGAGGTAGAATATGAGTAATAAATAAATCACCAAAACTCATTGTTAATGCAGTATTTTTGTTTTTAAAAAGGACAGTTCTAAATCTATGTCCCTGGCTGCAAATGTTTCATGGAGATGTACAGATTATTTTATTAATTCTGTCACACTTATTTGAATGTAAGAGCTGAAACCCAGTAAAATAGAGAATCAAATAAATACCTTTACAATAAAAACAGACTGGTTTACCTGCCTTCCCACCTCATGTGACTAGCAGATCCCAAGACCTAGGAGTCCTCAATTTATAGGGTAGGGTGAGACCAAATACATTAAAAGGTGACAAATTTGAAAGCATCAGAGTGGATGTGTGAGTCTGTAAAGATCATATATTTATTTGTCTTTTTCTCATCATGATGGTGCACTCTGGAATAATAATCTCTGAATTTCTGTAGTATCTCCATAGGCTTGAGTATTGTTTTTAAGGAGGTAAATTTATCTTTTATAGATAGTTGCTATTATCTCTTCTGAACTGTTTTGATCATCTGTATATAACTCACTACAGGGTGGTTACTAAGTGATTTATCCCTATTACCCCATCCGCTCTGACAGCTCTGGGAAAGTTGAAATCCCTATGGTATGATAATACCTGCTCCACTTAGCATGAAGTGCACAAATGCAAAATTCTGTCACACAGGTTAGAACCCTAAAAAAGTTCAGGGCTATAAATAATCCAATATACTTATACTTCTCTTTATGCATTAATAAAAACATTAATTATTCTTGAATTTTAGTACTGAAAGTACCCCGAAGCATAATGAAAACCTTAGCAAAACTCACACATTTCAGACACTCATCTAGGTAGTCATAAGAAAGTGAGGAAACATGCATTATTTGATTATATTCTCAGGAAAAGAGTCCAAAGTACATGAATGAATACAACATAAAAATGGTTTGGGAAATTATATTTGGTATTTAATTAATACTTTGTATTAACTAGGTTAATTAACAAGTATCCTACAATCAATTCTAGTATGCAATTGTCAGTGCTCTAAGGAATATATTTAAAACTGATGGCAAAGAAAATATCCCCTATTCTGTACTGAGAATATGTTTTAATTTAAATTATCACCAATGAAATATAGAGGGAAGTTTGGGTAATGGAGTTACTTAGAAATACATTTATGCATTCATCAATGCTTTCAATTACCAACCCCTTATTGAACACCCATTTGGAGCCTCATTCTTGGCTAACTTTTGAGGATGCAAGGTTGAAAATGCATGTTTTTTCCCAGTTGGCACAACTCAGTTGAGAGTTGACCTGTGAACCTGGAGGTCATGGTTCGATTCCCAATCAGGGCACATGCCCAAGTTGTGGGCTTGATCCCTGAAATCAATAAAAATATATTAAAAAGAAAATGCATGTTGACAAACTGGAGGTCACCTAATCTTTAGTATAGACAAAATGCAGCAGCAAAGGAACTCCTTAAACAGGTTAAGAAGCATTTTGTAGGTATACAAAATCAAAAATAATAAAGGATCAATAATGCTACTAGTTTTAGAGTTTTCAAATTTTGGAGTGTATTGTTGTAAGAAAAAAATAAAATAAATGCTTGTATACAAGTACAATAGATGAAAATAATCTAAGAATATACTGGTTTGTGAGGTGTTTGATGGACACTCAGAATGCAAGAAAGGAAGACTGAAGGCCTCCAAAATCCTACCTGATCAATGTCTGCCCTTAATCCTTCCCACAACCCAGCAGGATAGCCCCTAAAGAAAAAGGTGATGTAGTCCCATTTGTTTATTTTCTCCTGTTTCTGCTGTCCTCACAGATGTTTCTGTAAACGTATTACTATGAGAGATGTCTGAGATTTTGCTGCCAATGATTTCTTCTAGGATTGTTATGGTTTCATGACTTGAATTTAAGACTTTGTCCATTTTGAGTTTATTTTTGTGTATGGTGTAAATTGGTGGTCTCATTTCTTTCTTTTTTTTTTGCATATTATCTGTCCAATTTTCCCAACACCATTTATTGAAGAAACTGTCTTGACTCCATTGTATGCCCTTGCCTCCTTTGTCAATATTAATTGAGCATAATGACTTGGGTCAATTTCTGGGTTTCTGTTCTGTTCCATCGGTCTAAATGTCTATTCTTGTGCCAGTACCAGGCTGTTTTGAATACAGTGGATTTGTATAACTTGACATCTGGTATTGTGATCCCTCCAACTTTGTTCTTCTTTCTCAAATTGCTGCAGCTACTTGGGGTCTTTTTTGAATCCATATAAAATTTTGAAGAGTTTGTTCTAGGATTGTGAAATTTACCACTGGTATTTTAATAGGGATTGCATTGAATCTATACTTTGCTTTGGGTAGTGTGGCCATTTCAATTATGTTGATTCTACCAATCCATCAACACAGTATATTCTTCCACTTGCCTATATCTTCCCAGAAATCATCACTTCCTCACTCCAATTCATATAAATCATTCAGTTGACAAAGCTGCCAGTTTCCATACTAGTCCAATCATCAGAATTCGTACCAATTATGTTTTTATTATAGTAAAGGGTCAGGTAGTTAAAAGGCTACATCTTAGATGTATGGTCAATATGATGTAGTAAATCAAATAAAAGATAATTAGTATAATCATACATAAATCAGTTACTTTTCTAATATGATGTTTTTACTGTAATAAATAATTGTCTAAAAGTTGTCCTTATAAATAAAATTGCACACATTTTCTCAGTTCCCAAGTGCTATATTAACATATCTTGTAGCTGCATGATTTTTTCTTAGCAAGAAAATATATTTATGAAAAAAAATAATGACAGTGGAAAGAAAAATGATATTTAATAGATAGTAATTACATTTTTCTGTCTTAATTAAAATTTATCTATTCCACAAACTAATAATTTGTTTAGTACAATTAGGTAAAGCTGCAGCTTAATAATTCATAATAAATACATGACTACTTTAGTTCAAGTCAAAAAACACCCTAAAGGCATATTTATAAATTGCCTTGTTGACAGTTCCACTTTTGTCAATGCAGACAATTGGGTGCAGAATTCCTAAAAAGATTTGGATCTCCTTTGTAAAGCAGGCAGGCAAAAAAAAGGTTGAATTGTAAGAGCAGACTTTGTGTTCTGTTTCACTTCGTTTTGTTAAGTAACTAGCAGGAAATTTAAAACAAAATTTAATATGATATTGAATTGATTGTAAAGCAATAGATAAAATTAAAACTATTATATTACATGCAAATTTTAATTATCAGTCTTTTAAAATATCTAATTATTTTGAAGAATTCATTTCTATTTGTGTGTATGTAGCTGATCACCAACATGACATAGTGATATTTTAGCTAAAGATTTTCTGAAAGTATTTACTTCATATGTATTCTCACAAATTTCAACTTAATATGATAAAACATGACAGCAGCAAGATTATTTTTACATATTGTTGTTGTTATTAATTTTTGAAATGGAAGAAGAATCAGTATAATTTTAGTTTTACATTTCTGAAAAATCTTCAAAAAACTAAAATTATACTGATTCTTCTTCCATTTCAAAAATTAATAACAACAACAATATGAAGGAATACTGTTTGAGATAAACTTTAGGCATATAAAAATTAAAGTATTTTCCTAACCTCCTAATTATAAAAATACTAGAGGCCCAGTGCACAAATTTGTGCACCAATGTAGTCTCTCAGTAGGATTGGGCTGAAACTAGCTCTCCAATATCCCCCAAAGGGGCCCAGATTTCGAGAGGGCACAGGCCAGGCCGAGGGCCCCCACCCATGCACGATCAGGGCCGGGGAGGGATGCAGGACGTTGGCCAGCCGGGAAGGAACCATGGGAGGGCTCCAGGGCATGTCTGGCCTTGTCTAGCTCAGTCCTGATCAGCCAGACCCCAGCAGCAAGCTAACCTATTGGTCGGAGCATCTGTCCCTTGGTGGTTAGTGCATGACATAGCAAGCAGTTGAGCAGCCTTAGCATATCATTAGCATATCACGCTTTGATTGATTGAACAGCCAACTTATTAGTAGACCAGACACTTATCATATTAGGCTTTTATTATATAAGAAAAGCAAGTGACTTTCAATTAAAATACATGGAATAAACATTTGTCATTTATTTGTATTTCTGAGTTAAATGAGTAATAAAGTTAAAAAATGTCTACCTTACCAATTGCATCATCTCTATTTACTTTTATTTGTAGTTTGATGTAGTCCCATTTGTTTATTTTTTCTTTTGTTTCCCTTGCATGAGGAGACAGATCCAAAAATTTTGCTGACAACAATGTCAAAAATTTTACTGCCTATGGTTTCTTCTGGAAGTTTTATTTAAGTTTTTAATACATTTTGAGATTATTTTTGTATATGTTGCGAGATAGTGACCTAGTTTTATTTCTTTGCATGTATCTGTCCAGTATTCCAAACACCATTTATTGAAGATATATTCTTATCCCATTTTAAATTCTTGCCTCCTTTATCACAGATTAATTGTAAATTAAACCTACAATGATATATCACTTCACACCTGTCAGAACATCAATAAATAAAAAATAACAAATGCTGGCAAGGATGTAGAGAAAAGGGAACCTTTATGCTCTATTGGTAGGATGGTATATTGGGGCAGCCACTGTGGAAAATAGTATGGAGGTTCCTCAAACAATTAAAATTAGAACTATCATGTGATCCACCCATTCCAGTTCTGGGTATTTAACTAAAGAAATCCAAAAAACTAATTTGGAAACATATCTGTACTTCTATGTTTATTGCAGCATTATTTACAATAGCCTGGACATGGAGCAACCTAAGTGTTCATCAATAAACGTATAGATAAAGGTGTGCTACATATATATTATGGAATGTTAGTCATTAAAACGAATGAAATATTGCCATTTGTGCAACATGGATAGATCTAGAGGATATTATTCTAAGTAAAATAAGCCAGACAGAAAGACTAATGCTATATGATTTCACTTACATGTGAAGTCTAAAAAACAAAATAAGTAAACAGAAAAAACAAAAACTGATACAGAGAATGAATTAGTGGCTGCTAGATGGTAGGTGGTTTGGGGGGATGGCTGAAAATGTAAAAGGGATTAAGAAGTACAAATTTCCAGTGATTAAAATAGCCATGGGGATGTAAAGCACAGAACAGGGGATATAGTCAATAACACTGTAATAACTATGTATGGTGTCATATGGGTACTAGATTTGTCAAGGTGATCACTTTAATCACTGTTTCATACACCTGAAACCTATAATATTGTATATCAATCATAATTAAAAAATAAATTTTAAACAAAACATTCAAGAAATTTAAAGCATTAAGAAATAAGTAAATTTGAAATTTTGTAAAGGAGGCAAAAACATACAATAGACTAAAAATAGTCTATTCAATAAATGGTGTTAGGAAAGTTGTACAGATATGTGCAAAAAATGAAACTGGACGACCTTGTTACACCACACACAAGAATAAATTTAAAATAGATTAAAGGCTTAAATGTTAGACTTGAATCTATAAAAATACTAGAAGAATACATAAGCAGCAATATCTTGGGACATTTCTCATAGCAATGTCTTTTCCTGATATTTATCTCCTTGGCAAAGTAAACAAAACAAAACAAAATAAACAAATGGGACTACATTAAACAAAAGAGTTTTTGCACAGCAAAATAAACTATTAACAAAATGAAAAGACAACCAACTGAACAGGAAAACATATTCACCAATGATATATCTGAAAAGAGGTTAATATCCAAAAATCAATAAAATGAAAAATACAATTAAAAAATGGGCAAAAGTTCTTTGATTGATTTCTTCCTGCCCCGACCCCTTATCCCATCCCTTCCCTCTGATATTCCTCAGTCTATTATATGCTTCCATGTCTCTGGTCTATTTTGTTTGCCAGTTTATTTAGTTCATTAGATTCCATATATAAGTGAGAATATGTGACACTTGTCTTTTTCTGACAGGCTTATTTCATTTAGCATAATACTCTCCAGGTCCATCCATGCTGTCTCGAAGAGTAGGAGATCCTTCTTTTAAAAATAAGACATCTGTAATACTTTCAACAATAAATATAGAACTTTTTAAAACTTGGGGCCAAACACTGAATAAACACTGGCCCAAAGAAGACACACAAATGGCCAAGAGACATATGAAAAGATGCTCAAGTTACTAATCCTCAGAGAAATGCAAATCAGAACCACACTGTGGTATCATCTCACACCTGTCAGAATGGCAATCATCAATAAATCAATAAAAAAACAACTGCTGGTGAGGATGTGGAGAAAAGAGGACCCTTTTGCACTATTGGAAGAAATGCAGATTGGTGCAGTCACTGTGGAAAGCAGTATGGAGTTTCCTCAAAAAATTAAAAATGGAACTTCCTATGACCCAGTGATTCAACTTCTGGGAATTTATCTGAAGAAACCTGAAATACTAATTCAAAAGAATATATGTACCCCTATGTTCATTGTAGAGTTATTTACAACAGCCAAGATTTGGAAACAATCCAAGTATCTATCAGTAGGTAAGTGTATAAAAAAGCTGTAGTACATATACACAATGGAATACTACTCTGCTGTAAAAATAAAAAAAATTTTACACTTTGGGGGATGGAGCTAGAGATTATTATGTTAAGTGAAATAAGTCTGTCTGAGGAAAATAAGGACCATATGATTTCACACACCTATGGAATTTAATGAACAAACTGAACTACCAAGCAAAACAGAGACAGACTTAGAGAGCAGGCAGACAGCTCTGGTGGGGATGGAGGGAGTTCCGGTCATAGAGAGATTAAGCAAAAAAGAAGAAAAAAAGAGAGAGAACTCATATACATAGACAATAGTATGGTGATTATGGGGTTGAGGTGGAAGAAGCATAGAGGGGATAAACAGTGATAAGATAATTAAATTAATTTTAGAAAAAAAGAATGTGGTTAAAATAATTGATATTTGATAAAAATAAATTAAAAAGAAAACAGAAATAAATTAGAATTGACCAATAATCCCAATAGATAACTTATTTAACTGACCAATTGAATGGGGAATGTTCAGATGTAGAAAACAAAGGACAACATTACTCATGCAGGAATTCATCACAGATACTCAGAATTAACACCATTCTCTACCTATTGGATTTCAAAACTGTCTAATATTGGGCAATTTTCTATAAATATACATATTATTAATACATCAATAAGAGTTATAAAATACAAATATTTCTATAAATCAATGAAGACATTGACAACGTGTGTTCCTCAATATGCTGTGGGTTTCATAGATATAAGAGCAAAAGTTAGTATATACTGTTGAAAGAAGTCATAACAATATCTGATGGATTCAGTTGCAGAGAACAAAATTTAGGCCAGCTATCCCCATGGGAATAACAAATCATAATGTATTATAGAATTGTCAAATTTATAGAATTTTAGAACTCTGGCAAAAAAATGAAAGAATTCGAAATCTGCTCAGCTTCTAGAAACAACTCCCAGAGCCACACTTCACACCCTAGAATTTGCTGTCATGACATAATCAAGAAAGTGTTCAATCAAGAATCTAACTCTGCAGTATTGGGTGTTAGGATTTTATCTCTTTCTTCATGATCTGCATCATCAAATGTGAATGCCGTCCTTGTACACAGTGAAGTCTCCACATATAATAGATGCTCAAGAACACACTCAAAGAACAATTTTATTTCATATCAAGATGCTGTTTCTAGAGATTTTCTTACAACTGTTCCTAACAAGCAATAAACACAATGGTTTTCACAGATTCTATAAAAAACAATAGGAAGATTATAGTTTCAATTGGATGTATGATTCCTTGTCCAGCATCATGCTAATTTTATAAACAAAGGCAAGAGAGGTAATTTAAGAAACAACTAATAAATTAAAAGTACTAAGGTTTCTGTTTTAATTGTTTATGGAAAGACTTAAAGTGTAAAATTATTTAAGAAAAAAACATTACCATTTTTTACATACTGTATTGTATAAATTACATTGGCATTCTAACTAGATTTTTTTCCCTGAGAAAGAGGAGGTTGATTAGACTATGCTGATTATTAATTTTTGCATGAAATAGTGAAGCAGAACAGCATATGCCTTGAGCCATCTAATTTTATTCAGTTTGTGTATCAGTTTGATCACTTGGCTTTCCTGTTTGCTCATGTGGTACTAGTAAGTGTAGAATGATTTGCAATACTCTTTTCTGAGAAAATGAAATGCCCTCAGAGGCCCTGCATGAGAGACAAGTACTTAATGTGAGTTCTGTGCCACTTGAACCTTGGCCTCTCCACTAGAACTTTTGACAAGAGTACT
>PVJC01031583.1:0-20487 GCA_004026665.1 Murina feae | reverse complement strand
AAAAAAAAAAAAAGAAATGCCGAGGAAACCACAGCCATGGACTAAAAACTTTGAAACACTTGGACTCCCAAACTGCCATGAGCAATAAGAGGGTTACAGAAGCAGAGCGCCCCGCACCCCCAAGGAAATCTTCCAATAACCACTTTATGTGTGGCCACAGGAGACAACAGACAAGGGAAATCTCCCCAGAGGGCAGAGCGGGGGATCATGGAAGACAATGGAAGTTCCTCCTAGAGAGAAGGTACAGAGTCCGGTGAGGTAACCTCCTCCACTGCCAAGGCCTGGAAACCCAGCAGGGCTCCATCATTGTGATGGACCATGACTGCCTGTGATTCTAAATCTTAATCGAAATTATCCTATATTTTTGGGCGTGCGCAGGGTTGGAGGGTGGGACCCAGTGCCTAAGTGTTTGGACCAAGAGAAATTCCGTCATTTGATGGAAAAGACTGCACATCACTAGAGGACTGGACCTCGAGCAGAAGGCAGAGCCTGGGTGGGCTTTGCTTTGACCTCCTTGGCAGGGGGCTGCGTGCGCTCTGAGTGGCAGGAAGGCCACCCATCCCGCATTGACTGTGGACGCGACAGCTAGCTGGGAATGCGATCTGTTGTCTCCTCCTCCTGAGCATACAGACAAGGTTATGTTTCCAGTCTCCCTTGCTGGGCGACATAGCCATGTGGCTAAATTCTCTCGGTGGAATGCGAACGGAAACAGTGTGTGCCCATTTCAGGCTTGGCCCATGAAGACTTCCCCTGAGCAGTCTTCTTCCGTGCTCTTTCCTGTTCAGATATGACAAGAAGGCTCCACAACAAGTGTCCTCACCTGGGGCCCAGGGGATTGTGTGAATTTGGATGGAAGAGTGTATATTTTCTCTAACCTTGAACTGAAACTTGGCATTTTTTTCTACTGGTATTACAATCGCAGATAACAAACCACAGTAGTGACCTGTGACTGCCACCTGTAGAAATCATAGATATTTTCATATCACGTTACAGGCGTTGCAGATATCTCAAAATAGCATTGCATTCATCACTCCTCGGGAATTACAGCCGCTATTAGACCTGCCACTAGGTTGCACATAATTGCAGTCTTCCTGTTGACAGACTCGTAACAGATCTGGCCGATGCTGAGCAGACAGGCAGTCAGCTACCAGATGAAGTCACAGCCTCCTATTGGCGAGCCAGATATATACATACGCTGCTTTCCAGAGATCCCTGCATTTGTTTGCCAGTTAATATATGTTAGGAGGCGAACGGTTTTCATTGTTGACTAAGCATTTGTAAAACCGAATGATTCAAATAAGAAATCATACTTTTTATTAATCCTGAGAGGAATGAAGGCCACAAGCATAGTCAGTCTTCACAGCGACATGTCTTTGAACAGTACATGTAACTTTGGATCACCTATGCTTTACATGTAGTCTTGTTAGCTCTTGAATTAATACAGAAACACGTATGCATCACTATGTAAAAATTGTCTTTTTATATTTCGATATCTGCCTGTTCATGTAATTGGTTTGATTTTTCCTACATGAGTTTTATATATTTTAAAATATTCTGAAAAGGGGTTTACGGGCTTCAACAGACAGCTGAAGGGGAGCAGCAAACAAAAAAAGCCTGTAGTATGGCTGAGCCACAATGTGGAAGGAGCCTGGGTCCCATGGACAGACTGCCTATTACATGAACTTCCATTTAGAACTATTAAGTGAGCGAGAAATTCATTTCTGTTGTGTTAATTTTGGAATTGGTTGTTACCAGGACATATCCTACCTAATGCAAAGAAATTGATCCATTGATTTTGTTTTTGTTGTTACTTTTGAGAAGTTCAGTGCCATTCTCATATTTGTTCTGTGTTATTTCCCTACTTGATATCACCTTCATTCCCACCATTTTAATTTTTTTGGATTTTCACTTCATCCCTCTGTTCTGAAATTTTACATATTGTACCTCCAGCATGGGTCTTTCCTCCATCAATTATGCTAGATCCTCAATGGGCCTTTTAAAATCTGACAACTCATATCTTTCAATAGAGGACAGTCTATCTCTTAGGCAATATTCTGGTTAGCTATTGCTGTGTCACAAATCACCCCCAAACTTACTGACCTAAACCCACAACAGTTATTTTATTTATTTTTATTTTTTAAAATATATTTTATTGAATTTTTACAGAGAGGAAGGGAGAGGGATAGAGAGGTAGAAACACCGATGAGACAGAAACATCAATCAGCTGCCTCCTGCACACCTCCCACTGGGGATGTGCCCGCAGTCAAGGTACATACCCTTGACCGGAATCGAACCTGGGACCCTTCAGTCCACAGGCCGACACTCTGTCCACTGAGCCAAACCAGTCAGGGCACAACAGTTATTTTATAACCTTCCATGGATCTGGGAAAAGCTCAGCAAGGTGGTTTTCTCTCATGAGACTGTAGTCAGATGGTAGCTGGAGCTGAGACAGAAGGGACTGGAGCAGCTGGGAAGTTACTAGGCATTTCTTTCTCCTCAGGGTATCCTATGTGATCTCTCCACATGGCCTAGGTTGGGCTCCCTCACAGTATGGCAGCCTTAGGCAATCAGGTGGCTAGTTACTTGGTGGCTCAGAGCTCTGGGGCAATTTTTCTGGCAAGTAAAGCAGGAGCACTGCCTTTAATGGCCTAGCTTTCGAAGTCGCATAGTCTGCCTTACACTGTCTATACTGATGAAGAGTCTCAAAAACCTCTCCAGATTCAAGAGTAAACGAGTTACACACAATCTCCTGATGGCAGCATGGCCAAGTTCTAGAAAAGTGTTTGGGATAAGAGATGTTGCAGCCATCTTTGGAAAATACAATCTGCTACAATGTTCTCTTCCTTTCAGTTCTTTCAATATTTTTCTCCTAGTAGTCAGTTTTGATCCTCTGGACAAATCCTTTACTTTTCTTATCTATTCTGGCTTATTATCTTTCACTTTATCTTTTTGTTCTACTTTCTAGGAGATTTCATCGACTTTATTATCAACCCTGTTACTGCCTTTTACACTTTCACTACCATTTTTAATTTGCTCTCTGTTCCTTTTTATTTTTTAAAACATTGCATCCTATTTTTTGTTTCATGGATGTAATATCTTATCTTCCTGAGGCTATGAATTATCATTTGAAAAAATAGTTCTGTTTTGTACAGTTTTCTCTTTTTTCTGCATTCTCCCCTTTTTTCTTTTATTTTTTTCCTTAATGTTTGCATCTTTCCTCAAATATTTAATTACTCTTGGATATTTCTGATTGGAAGTGCATGGGTGGGCTTGTGGACTGGTGTGTTTTGATCAGGTGGCCAGCTTGCTGTTTTTTTTTTTTTTAAATATAGTTTTATTGATTTCAGAGATGAAAGGGGAGAGAGAGAGAAATATAGAAAAATCAATGATGAGAATCATTGATTAGCTACCTTCTGCATGCCCCACACTGGGGATTGAGCCCACAACCTGGGCATGTGCTCTGACCTCCTGGTTCATAGGTCAACACTCAACCACTGAGCTACACTGGCTATTTTTATTGGGAATTCCAAATGTCAGTATTGGTAGGAGAAGGCTTCTCCCATCTCCTGTGCTGGTGTCTGGAGCTGAATGGGTAGAGTTCCTTACCATGTGGGTTCCACTTTGAGTTTCCTGGGCCTCTGAATGTTCCCATTTTGGAGCCTCCCTGGTTCGCTTGTTTCAGAACTCCATAACCCTGAACAAGTGTAGGTCTCCTGCAGGGTTGGGGAGGTGCAACTGGTTGATTATAGGGGTAGGTGGATCCCAAGAGTGGTCTCACTGCTCTTTTCTTTATACAGGGTTTCACACAATCCCCGTGTCTAGCCCTCTGCCTCATGTTGGCTTTCTGCAGTATGTGGTGTCTGCCATTCCTGACTCTTTCCTAGCCTTTCTGTAACCAATAGGTTTTCTTCTCCTTGATACCTCCTGCAGGGTTTGACTTTCCTCCTCTTCACGATATCATATGCCATTCTGCCATCTGCTTTCTTTATTTTTTAAATATATTTTATTGATTTTTTTACAGAGAGGAAGGGAGAAGAATTGAGAGTTAGAAACATCGATCAGCTGCCTCCTGCACACCCCCCCTACTGGGGATGTGCCTGCAACCAAGGTACATGCCCTTGACCGGAATCGAACCCAGGACCCCCTCAGTCCGCAGGCCAACGCTCTATCCACCGAACCAAACCTGTCAGGGCCATCTGCTTTGTTTCTTACTGTGCTCCAGTGATGTTGATGTCTTCTCCTTCTATCGAAGGTCAATTGTGCTTCTGTTTCTTGCTTTAAGAAAGGCCCAAGCTTAGAAAGGTCCCACATCTGGCTCAATGCTCTGCTGTCACCATCTTGGAGTTTGTACTTAATTTTGAACAAGGTCCCCACATTTTCATGTTGTACTGGGCCCTGAGAACAGGGTAGACCGTCCTGCCCACTGTTGATCTCCTGATCCATCTTTCATGCTCTTTAAGTGACTATTTTGAAATGGTTGTGCTCTTGCTCAAGAGACTTCAATGGCCCCCAAATTGTCAGGATAAAGTCCAACCTCCCAGCATTGTATGCAAGCCTCATGGACACCCCAATGGACCACCATGGGGCCTGCTAACCTGCCCACAGCCCAGTGACTCAACGCAGGGTTCTATGGGGCTTATTAGTGGCAACACATCTGTGACATCACAGTAGGGATGGGGCCTTCAGTGATCTATACTAAGTGGCCTCCCATGGACTCAAAAAGACACCATAAAAGGTGGGAAAAGCGACTTCTCTCCCCCCTCCCCAATTACATCTTTCCTTTCCCCCAGGACTTTCTTGCATTTCAGGCCAAACTGTACCAAACTGTACCAAACTGTACCCCAGGCCAAACTGTACCAAAGAGTGAGTTTGACTGACTAGAGGTGTGTGTTGGGAGAGGATTTGGGGGGTTTCTAATCCTTCAGCCATGTGCTCATTTTGGCAGCACTTATACTAATTCTTTAGCCTGAAGAAGTCAGACTTCTTCTTGTCCTTCACTCTGTTCCCTTTCCGGAACAGATATTCCTGGCTCACTGATATTCCTAGCCCTAGTGCGCTCTCTCTCTCTCTCTCTCTCTCTCTCTCTCTCTCTCTCTCTCTCTCTCTCTCTCTCTGGATTCCCTGTTGTAGAATCCATCTCTAAGTCATCATAAAAGTCAGAGTGTGTACTGTATTAGGGCAGGGGACCTCTGTCTTTGTATTTCTTTCCTTCTGAGTCTCTTTTCAATTGATTTAAATTGTCTCCCTTTTAGGAAAGACTGGCACCCTAAGGAATCAAGAAGGGAGGCAGAGGAAAGCCCGGGGGCTCTGTTCTCTCACTCATCAAGAAATGAGCCCTGCTTGGCTGCATCCCATGCCTCTGAGCTCTGCCTCTGTGGGTGCAGCCTGAGGACCAAGGCAGTGCTGCACCCCCGGCCCCTCCCAGTCTCCCGTCCTTCCTCTCAGATGCTCCCCACCTTGCCACCAGGGAAGAAGCATCCATCTACTCCAGGGATTGTCTTCAGAGCTCAATCCTCCCAGAGTTTATCAGAGCCCAAGGCCAAGGCCATGTCCCAGCTGCTACCTCAGAGCAAGTCAAGAGCTTCCTTGAATGCCATGCCACTACGCAAGCTGGTGCCCATGACTGTGTGGCCTCAGGGGTTTCTTTACCCACTTTCCAAGTCCTTGCCAAAGAAATCCCTGCACGCCTATATCCCACGGGGAGGGAGCCGTTTCCCCAGGCAGCGGGCCATGTCCCCAATTACACCACTTGTGGAAAGTGATAAACCCCAGTCCTTTCTGTCATTTATGTTTAAATAAAAATGTATCTAGTCAATTACGGTTTTTCTCTTGTGTCTACTGCAAACATGGGAAGGTAAGAGTATGTTTTAACTGGGAATATGTTATTCTACTTTCAACTGGATTTTCCAGGGTCCTGGTTTTATGATCAAGATCTTGATGGTCTTCTAGGTATGGCTGCCTGGAACCCTGTGTATGGAGCTACTGTGACCCTTGGGTTTTCTTTCTTTTTTTTTTTAACATATATTTTTATTGATTTCTGAGAGGAAGGGAGTGGGAGAGAGAGATAGAATCATCATTGATGAGAGAAAATCATTGATCAGCTGCCTCCTACAAGCCCCACACTGGGATTGAGCCCACAACCCAGGCATGTGCTGTTGACCAGAATTGAACCTGGGACCCTTCAGTCTGCAGGCTGACGCTCTATCCACTGAGCCAAACCAGACAGGGCTTGGATTTTTTTCTATAGTGTCCAGTCCCAGTGGGCCATGGAGTCAGATCCACTTGAGTTCTATTTCCATAAACCTGATGGAATTCTGATTGGAATTATATTGAATTGGTAGATAGGTTTGTTGGAAACAAATATCATTAAGTTATGGGTCTTTCCGTTGGTGAACATGGCCTCTCTCTCTCTCTATTTACGTCTTTAAATTCTGTCATTAGGTCTTGTAGTTTTAGTGCTGAGTTCTTGCATAGTTTTCATTTGATTTATTCCTGGACATTAGCTGGTTTTTGTTGCTCTTGTAAACTGTATTTTTTATAAGGAATTTTTAATTACTGGTGATGGGGTAGCATGGGAAGGGGAGCCTCTGCAAAACCTACCCTTTAGTTTTTATAAAAACACCTTCTTTGTGATAGAATTCACATATTATACAATTCACCCAATTAAAGGGGACAATTCAATGGCTTTCAGTATATTCACAGACATGTGTAACCATCATTACAATCAACTTTAGAACATTTTATCACCTCAAAAGAAACCCTACACCCTTTGGCTATTACCAACCTATCATATTGCTTTTATAACTTTATTTTCTATTCTATTTTTTTGTTGCTGGTATAGAGAGATGCAGCTTATCTGAGTGTATCACTTACATTCAGTGACTTGGCTAAACACCCATTATTATTCTAGCAGTGTGCAGATTCGTTCAAATTTTCTCTGTGCAACGTCATATTATCAATAAACAATATTTCGAGTTTCCCCTTTCCAATCCTCGAGACTTTCTTTTCTTGCCCCAGTGTCTGGGCTAAGATGGCTCACACAGTGTGCATAGAAATGCCGAGAGTGGACGCCCATATCTGGTCCTCACGTCAAGGAGGAAGCGTTCATTACTTCATCACTAAGTCTGATGCTTGCAGTGGGGTTTCGCTTGTTTGTAGATAGTCTCTATCCAGTTACGGAAGTTCCCTAGAAGTTACTGAGTGTTTTCTGCCATGAATTGGTTAAATCTTGCCATCCCGAGTCCAAATCCTGAGTCTTCCATTTATTGGTCAGTCCGCTTTGGGGCAGTCCCTTACCTTCTTTGAACCCCAGTTTCTCCGTCTTAAATTGGGGGAAGGAATTTCTATCGTAGGTTCTTACGAAATTGAGATTTATAAAGAACACCCAACCCCCAGTAGATGCTCAGTTTAATATCTGGTCTAGCATTAGACTCTGTTCTCTGCTGCAGCCCTAGTGTTTAGAACCATGCCGGGCATTTAGCCATTGCTCCAGGAAAGAAATTTTTAGATTAATCAATGTTAAATCCCTCTTTTCCAGAACCCTATGGCTATGAAGCATGGTTTTAGGGCCTAGAATTATACTTGTCGCTGAAGAATCACATAATTCTCTTGGGCACATCTGAAGTTCAGTGCCAACTTTCCTTTTGACTTTTAAAAAGTGTCATATTTCCCCCTTCTCGATTGTTTAATCAATATCTGTCACCCTTTCTCCCCTTGATGCTGGGCATCAAGGACAGATGCCTTGGGTAGAGTCTGCATTGCCAGCTGCACTGCATGAAGGTGGGCAGGTCCCTCCTCCTCTGAGCCCCTGAGACCTTGGGGGTTCCCTCTGTTATGGTTTCAAGGCCTCGCAAATCTCCAAACCCAAGTGATTTCTATATAGTAAACTGAACTGTAAAGGTAACTTGTGTGTGATTCTGAATACACAGACAGAATGTTTTTTATTCCTCCTTACGTTTTGTTTTGATGGCGTCTGCTGTGAAAGAAAGTGAAAATTCCACATCAGCTTTGTATGAGAATCCACTCTGCTTTATCCAAGTGTCTCTTGAGAGCAGCAAAAATCCAGGTCCAGCCCTAGCCGGTTTGGCTCAGTGGATAGAGCGTCAGCCTGGGGACTGAAGGGTCCCTGGTTCAGTTCTGGTCAAGGCCACATGCCTGGGTTGTGGGCTCAATCCCCAGTAGGAGGCATGCAGGAGATGGCAGATCAGTGAGTCTCTCTCATCATTGATGTTTCTATCTCTCTATCCTTCTCCTTTCCTCTCTGAAATCAAATAAAATATATTTTTAAAAAAATCCAGGTCCAGAATGCGCCTTCTCACCCTTAGTAAGTTCTGAAATTGGAGGTAAATGAGGAGCTTGCAGCCTGAGGTATGAAGCCTGAAACAGGGACACCTCTGGGCACCCTCCAGTGCTGCCCACCCTCAGTTCACATCAGGACTTCCAGAACTCACCGTCCTCTCTCCTCGCCAGCCTTGCCTTCGCCACCAAATCCTTGCTGTCCTCCAGGTCAAGGTTTTTTAACTGTGGCACCATGACATTGTGGACTGGATAGTTGTTTGTTTGTGGCGCTGACCTGTGCATTGTAGGACAATTAGCAACATCTCTGACCTCCACCCACTAGAATCCACCCTATGGTGGTGGAACCACCCTTTCACAGGGGTCGCCTAAGACCATTCTGCCTATCAGATATTTACATGACGATTCATCACAGTAGCAACATTACAGTTATGAAGTAGCCACGAAAATAATTATTTTAAAAAAATATATTTTATTGATTTTTTACAGAGAGGAAGGGAGAGGGATAGAGAGTTAGAAACATCGATGAGAGAGAAACATCGATCAGCTGCCTCCTGCACACTCCCTACTGGGGATGTGCCCACAACCCAGGTACATGCCCCTGACCGGAATCGAACCCGGGACCCTTCAGTCCACAGTCCGACGCGCCATCCACCGAGCCAAACTGGTTAGGGCATCATGAAAATAATTTTATGGTTGGATCACAACATGAGGAACTGTATTTAAAGGGCCAGAAGGTTGAGAACTACCACATTAGATCTTAGCGGCACCACCAGCCCAGCTGTGACAACGAGAGTGTCCCCTGGAGGGGAAGAGCCTCTGGTTGAGAACCTTGCTCCAAATCATCTTCCAAAGTCCCCTTTCAGTCAACCTCTCCCAGACTACATTGTCCCTCCCTCGGCAGGCCCTTCCTGCCTCTCCCAGCTCACACTCAGCTCCCTCTGAAGGCCAAGCGGCCCAGGCTGCCACACACAGGTGAGAACAGTGTCTAACATCCGTGAGCTCTTACCCTGTGCTGTGGCACGGGCGATCTGATACAATCTTCACAACAGCCCTGTGAGTAAATGCATGTGTGGTGCTCTCCATATTTCAGGGCCCAGAGAAGTGAGTCGCCAGTCTGAGGTCACACAGCTGGCAAGTGGTGGATCTGGGATGCAAATCCAGGCTGTCTGGCTCACAGGCTCATAAACCACTCACTCTCCCACTGGACGTTTCCTCAACCGTTTCCTCCCAAACTCAACGGCAAACACTTGAAGGGCAGGGACTCAAGTATATTTATGGATGCTCCCTGGTGCTGAGTACAGGGCCGGAGGTCCAACTATGACTTTAGTTATTGATTTCCTGCCAAAACTGAGTTCGGGACATTAGAATATGTGTGTCTGTGCATGAAATTGAGAATTGGGGAGAAGGAATTTCCAAGCGGAGGCTTACATATAATATATACCCACAAGATGCATTTAACGTAGGTGCGTGTCCTGATGAATTTTCACCAACTGAACACAGCTGTGTAACCAGATTAAGCATCAGGAGATCACCCTTGGCTCAGAAACCCCCCTCCCTTCCAGGACCCCTCTCTTGGAGAAACCACTCTCTCACCTTCTGATAGGGTGAATCCATTTTGCTTGTTTGTGTACTTTTACTCAATGGAACCATGGAGTGTGTTGTTCTTGGCTTCTGGTTGCTTTTGCCTGACATTGTGAGCATCATCCGAGCTGCTGAACGCAGCAACTGTTCATGCTTTTCTCTTTCCTCTGTAATATTCTGTCCTGTGACTCTACCACAGGTCCTTTACCCATCCCACTGTGAATGGACGCAGGAGAGCTTCCGGTTTGGGGCTCCTGTGCGGAGCTCCCGCTGTGAGTGTCAGCACATGTCCTTGGTGAACAGTTTCCATTTCTGTTGGGGTGACGCCTGCCGACGGACCTGCTGGGTCACAGGTAAGCATGCTTCAGCTTAAGTAGACACTGCCTAGCCCCCCAGCTTTTGTATTTGGAAGCTTTTAAATAAAGTGCTCCCAATGCCCCCTCACCCGACTGCTTTTCTGAAGAGATGGGAGAAGGTGGGGGATGGATATGGCCTCTTGGGAATCTTCCAGATGACCATGTTTACCCAAGGAACCTTCCTTATAGGAGAATAATGTCAGAGATGAGAGGGCCCATACAGATCTCAAGTCCAAGACTTTCATTAGCACCAGGAGAAACTGAGGCTCAGAGGCAAGGGTTGGCTGATGCCAGAGGTGGGGTTCTAGCTTGGCCTGGACGCCAAGTTTCTGGGTGCTGGATCCCCATTTTGCTTTCTGAATACCTGAAGAGAGATGCTCATCTGGAAAGTGAGGGGGCGGGGCTTGGCGCAGATGGGACGCACCAGGACTATATAAAGCCTGAGGGCTGAGTGTGTGAGGGGGAGGTGGAGTGTGTGAGGGGGAGGTGGGACTGGGGAGCTGTCTTGCTCCCTACATTTTCCTTGAGTCTGGGCTGAAGCCAAGGAAAACACAAGCCTGGCCGCTCCTCCCACCAGGGGAAGTCAAAGTGAGGGGCTTTACAATTAGAGTCTGGAAAATCTTCCACCTCACATCCCCCCTCCCCCAGTCCAGGGGCAAGGGGGGGGGGCGGAGGGGGGGGTTGGTGGTGTGAAGGGGATCTGCTGGCAGTAGGGACAGGAGTTCCAAGGTCTGGAAACAAGATGGGCTTCCTCCTCAAGGGGCTCACAATCTTTGGTAAAACCAGACAGACCTTGGGCGCAGAGCTAACCCCCATTTATTACGCACTGAAATTCCATCCACCAGGAACCTGGAGGGAGCCTCGAGCCAACCTCCAGCGGAAACAGCAAAGCCCACGACTGCCAGCGCCGGCCTTGGTCCTCACCTGGTGCCTCCGACCCAGCCCTGCGTGTGCGGCCCTCCAACTTCCGTCTCCCGGTCTCCGCCCACGGTCCACATCCTCCCGCCTGCAATTAAAGCTTCGTTTTGAGAGAAGTGGCTTGCTTAAGCCACCTTCCCTGGTTTCACACCCCCTCCGCAGGCCTCCAGGTCCCCTCCGGGGAGGTGAGACCTAAGAGAAAGACAAAAGAGGGGTTGCTTCCTTTGCAAACTCTTGGGGCACCCCGCCCCCCACCTTTCCTCCCCAGCCATCTGCCTTCCCGCCCTGGCTCCCGCGCCGCGCTGGGGCGCCAACGAGATCTGATCAAAATGCATTGCCAAGTTGTTAAGGTATTTGAATTAAAAAAAAAAATCTCCCAAGAAAGAAAGTATTTGATGGCTAATAATCTCATTTCAATATAATGGGACCTTCTTCTGCAGAGAGCAAGACAGGTTAAGAGATATAATTATGACTTTGCAAACTCTCTCCCAAACGCGGGAGACGCGCTGACAGGTCTGCGCGCGGCTGCGCCGGGCTCGGGGAGGCGCTTTGTCTGCGGGGCCGTGGAGAGACGCGGTCCCTTTCCCCCGCGGCCTACTCCGCGCAATTTAACTGTCAGCCGCGTCTTCGCCCCCGGGTCGGGGTGGGGGGAGGAGGGGGCGGGGGTGCGGGGAGGAGGGGAGCCAGGGGCTGACCTGTCAAGCGCTGCCCGGGGAACTTGGAGCTGGGCTTTCAAACCTGCCCCCTCGGGGCCTCTTTCAAGCCACGTCTCGGGGCCGGCCCGGCGGGAGCGATCGAGGGTAGGGGGGACGGCCTCGGGCCCCGCAGGCTCCTCGCCCGGCTCCAAAGTGGCCCTTTTCTCCAAGGAACCAAAAGGACGCCTTCTTTCTTGGCCGAATTGCTCGGCGTCAGCGGGCGGAAAGGAGCCGAATGCGGAAGCTGGGGCGGGACGGCGGGTGCGGTTCATGCCGACACCCCCTTCTCCCTGACACTCTAAGCAAACCCCCCTTCCCCTTTCACCGCAACGAGGGGGAAAAAATACCCACTCGAAATCCAGACGGGGGAATCCTGGAGGAAAGAGAAACTGTCTCGGTTCCCCATTTCGCCCCTGCACGCACGTGTGAGGCGGAATCCCGAGTGCGGGGCGCACGTGTGTGCGGGTAGGAGGTGGCGGCCCGCGAGCAGCCCCCGCACACTGAACGCGCCCCGGTGGCTGCTCGGCCCCGGGACTTGGGGGAAATCGGGACCCGGAGCTCGAGGGGTGTCTGAACGGCCGCAGCCCACCGGCCGTGCGCCGCCGCGGCGCGGAGGGACCCCGTCGCCCTGCACTTGGAAATGCGGACGAGTGTGTGATTCGCGAGGGCGCACGTGTGACAGGCAGCGTCGCTCCGGGGAGGCCGCTCGGCCGCCCGGAGAGGGAGGCAGGGACACCGCACCGAAGACAGAACGACAGTCTGTCCTGCCGAAGGGCACCGGGGGTAAAGGGAGCCTGAAGTCCGTCAGGCCCCGGCATCACTGGTCCCCGACTCTCACGCACCAGAAGGAAGCGTTCTCGGGCACCCCCTCTCGCGTCCCTTCCCCCTCCCTCCCGCAGCCCAGCTTGGAAACGAAGGAATTCGGAGGAAGCGGGTGCGCCGCTGCGCCTCCCCAGCCCTCCGGCCCCGAAGCCCCGAGCCCTCTGGCGGTGGCCTGGAGGATGCCCGCCTCGTGTTCCGAGAGGGGTGACGTCCGGCGAACCCCTGGATCCCCTGACCCGGGAGCCGCCAAGCCACCCGGAGGCTCGGCGACCTCCCCTCCGAGCTGGCGAGGCCACAGTGCCCGACGCGGGATTCCTTCTGAGGCCCGGCCCGGCCCGGGGGACCGTTGGCGACACCTTCCCGCGTCCCCCGCGCGCGAGCGGCCACCGCGACCCCCCGAAGTCATTCGCGCAGCCATAAAAATGGACTTTTGCCGAGTGTGGACTGCGCGCCCAGACGCGAGTCCTCCAAGCGGCACTGGGCTGCGAGCGGGTCACCCGCACGCGTCCGTCGGCTCCCCCTGGCGGCCCGGCTCGCAGGCTTCCCCCGGAGAGGAACGCTGCTCCCCGGGCGGCCATCCCTGCGGGGCACCCGCTGCAACAGGCGCCACCCCGCCAGCTCCGCCGGCCCGCGGCGGCCTGTCTCGGAGAGCAGACCCCGTCCCGAGTCACGCACGGGATAACAGCGTGCCGGGCGGGGTTCGGACACCCCTGCCCCTTGTGTTTGTCTCTCTTGGTGTTTAATGGTCCCAGGACCAAGGCCTGGCGCGCGGCCTCCTCTGGGGAGCGTTGCCGACAGGAGCCATGTGGCCACGAGGAAGCGGTACTGGGGCGGGGGGCGGGGGGGAAGGGGGTGTTGCTGCCCCGGTGGCGGGTCCAAGTGGGGCCGGAGCCGAGGCCTGGGCGAGGGCAGCCTGGAGAGCCCAGGGCGGCGCGCAGGGGTCCTGGCCCGGCGGGGGACGCCGGGGAAGGCGGGCGCGAGCCGGGCGCGCCGCCGTCGGGGTCAGGGGCGAAGGGGCAGGCGGAGGACAGCGCGCGGGGAGTCGGCGCGGCGGCTCGGGTTACGGCGGCCCGGCCCTCCCACCCGCAGCTCGGGCGCGGAGGCCCGGCCGACTCGGGCCGTCCCCCGCTGTTTGCATTTCTCGGGCGGGCGGCGGGGCTCGGGCTGAAAGAAATCGCCTCCATTTGGAGCGTTGTTTATTTTTCTGAACCAGCCCGCGCCGACAGACGACCCCAGCGCGCGGCGGCCGGACCCGCCGAGCCCTCGCTGGGAAGGGGTCAGGGCTGGGGTCGGCCCGGCGGAGGGAATGCGCCAGGCGCAGCCCCCCCTCCCGCGGCCGGGCTGGGGGGAGGGTCGCGGTGGGGCCCAGAAGGACTTTCCTCCTCGCAGGAAAACAGACTTTCTCCCGTCGCGGTTGCCTTCGTTTTGGCCGTGAGGGAGGCGGGGCGGCGACGTGGTTCAGTTTTGCGCTTAGGCGCCGGGCGGCCTGGGATTTTCAGTTCCGCTTCCTCTTTTTTTTTTTTTTTTAAAGAAAAAACAAAACTCCATGATCTTCAGCAAGTAGTCTTTGTGACTCAGTTTCCCCGGTTCTCAAGTGGGTACATCGCGGCGCTTAGTCCTTTGGGTAGTGGTGAGGACTAAATGGGACTACTCCCATAAACCCTGTTGGGGGGCCTGGAATGAGCCCAGAGCGCGGGGGCGGCGGGCTCTTTGGGGGGCGGTGGGTGGTTCATGGTGCTGGGGCCACGCGCCGGGGACTGGGGGTGGGAGCAGCCAGCCCACGGGGGGAAAGGCTGGAGCTAGAGGCCCACGACTCCGAGGCTCTGGGGAGAGGTGCGGGCTGGGGAGAGTTCTGAGCGTTTTGACGTGAAATGAATAAAATGCAAATGATATTCAAAGCAAGATGCTAATGAGGATCTATTCTTTGAGCGTCCGCAGCCCCGCCAGCGCTAGGCCCGGCGGCGTCCGGCGGCCCCGGCTCGGGGCAGGTGTGCGTGTGAGTGTGAGTGTGTGAATGTGTGAGTGTGTGAGTGTGTGCGCGTGAGTGTGTGCGCGTGAGTGTGTGCGCGGCGGCGCGCGCCTGCTCCGGAATGTGCGTCGCCGGCCCCGGGCGTGCTCGCGCCGTCATGAAAATGAGGTCAGGGAAGGTCGTTCCACTCGGCGGCATAAATCAAGGAGGAAAGGAGAATGGATGTGAGAGACAGTCCCTGGAGGCCGCCCCGAGAGGCAGAGCGGGGAGGCGGGAGCGGGGAGCTCTGCGGCGGACAGGCGAGCAGCGGGCCCCGGCGCTCGCCCTCCTCGCGCTGCGCGCCCTGGCAGGTCCCCTAGCCGAGCCGCGGCGCCCCAGACCCGGGCGGGATCGCTCCCCAAACCCTCCAGGCTCCCAGCACGGCTCCGCGCCCACTTACACGTTCCCCGGCCATGAGTCCCTTGTGTGAACAGTGAAGATCCTGGCACCTGGGCTCCTCGGGAGCATGTAAGTGCCCACGCGCACTCGCCAGTTGCACACGCAATTGCACACTTGTTACTCGTGTTTCCAACCGCGGAGACTCGCGGAGGAGCCCCCGCCCGCGTCCTGCAGGAGCCGGCTGCTCTCCGCTCTTCTCCTGCCGCGAGTCTTCCCTCCGCGGGCGTCGTTTCTCCACGGAGCCCCCTCCCCGGGCTCGCCAACACCCACGCCCGCGGGCCTCGGAGCCCTCTCGACCTTCCCCTTCTGCAGCGGGACGCGGTGCTCCGGCCGGTGTTTCCCTGCGCGCGTCCTGGACTCCAGCCGCGAACCTGCGAGGCTGAACTCAGGCACCAGCCCCCGACTGCCTGGCGCTCCGGGGAAGAGGGACCGGGGGCCGCAGCCCAGGATGGGGATGGAGAAGGACAGGGGCATGTCTCCGCTCCCGGCATCATGGAGACTCCAGGCACAGCGGACAGGGGAGGACGTGCCGAGGGTCCGCCGCCCCCTCGAGCCTCTCGCGCCCGCCCGTGGCGCTTTGCTCGCCCGCTGCACCAGGACTGCCTGCGGTTTCTAGAACGGGTAGAGCAGGAAGGAGGTGGATAGCGCCTGCGGCCTGCATTTGGGGCCCATATCAGACAGTAAATAAAGAGATGACGCCTAAAGCCCTGAGCTGAGGGCACAACATCGGCGCACGGTAATATACTGAATTTCGTGTACAAAGACCTGTCACCAACAAGGTCCTTCCCGAGCCTCTGCATTTTGTAGGTTAAGTCATGTATTCATCCAACAAATACTCAGGGTGCTCCTACTAAGTGACAGAGAAACAGGAGACACAGAGCCTGGCCCTGGGGCACTCACATTCCCCGCGACAGGAGACCCTCACCAGGAAACGCGCACACACACACTATGGTGCTTAGCCCTTGTGCTGGGAGAGGAAGGTTAGAGGGCCTCTCAGGGAGGAGGCAGAAGGAAGTAAGGGAATGACCGGGGCAAACTTCTAGAGGGAGAGGGAGTGGGCGCTGGCAGTCAGCCGTGGAGATGCCAGGGGGGCTGAAGGGGGGGGGTGCAGCCTGACAGGGAGGGGAGAGAAAGGTGGGTAAATGGAGGTCAAGCCCAGCTTTGGAGGGGGCAGCTTTGGATTATGTACTAGGTGCGATTGGGAAGCCACTGGAGAATTAAAAAAAAAAATGGACTAACACAACTTGATTCGTGTGTCCTTTAAATGACAAAGACAGAGGATTTAACACGTTTGTCATCGTTTCCTGGTGTGTGAGTTTCTTCACCCAGATCTCCAATGCGTCCCAGTCCACAGTGTCAAACAAGCAGGCGTAGGCAGGACTGCCCCAGCGGGGCGCAGGAGAGGAGCCGTCAGACCTTCAGGCAGGTGTCAGAATGGGACCGTGGGAGGCCTCTCTGACTCTGCCAGTTGAGGAACCTGGGCTGAGGGGGAGGACTCCTGGACCCCCAGCCTCAGGGTTTCAGGCGATTCCACCTCCTGGCTCCCCACCCCATCTGTTATTTTGCTCTGCCTATCCTGGTCCTTTTCTGAGTGTCGGAGACTAGAGAGGGCAAGAAGACTCAAAAAGGGGAGATCAGGTCTCTCTCTCCAAGGCTCCCAATCTGTGGCTTCGAATTCTTTGCCCCACATTACATCTGGTTGCACGTTCCGCTGGCATCGTGATCCCACACCGCCCACCAGAGGCCAAGGAAGATACTGCAGCCCCGTCGGTACAAGATGCAGAAGCGAACCAAGGAAGGTAGGGGGCGCCGGAATAGGCTTACTGATGGCAGGTGCCAGGTGCCAGGTGCCAGGTGTCAGGTGCTGTGCAAGGCCCTTCACTTGCTTTAACCATCAGAGTAACTGCGGGAGAGAGCACAGCCATTTCCCTCGTTACACAGACAAGGAAACGGGGGCCAAGGGACGCAGTGCATTTTGTCTGAGAACATGTAGCTAGAAGAAGCAGAGGGATTTCCTCTCATACTCTCTCTTGAAGAGGGAAACTTTGGCTTCCATTCTAGGAAGCTCTAGAAAATGTTTTCAGCGCTAAGCTTCCAGATCTGTCTCTGGGAGTGTTTCACAGTCCTTTCTCCTCGTCCCATTTGAGCCCATTTCAGATGGGCCCATGATTTGCAGGTTGAGATGAGTTCTGTTCTGATCTGTCCTGCATATGGCATGCCCGCAGGGGGTGGGTGGTGAGTGTGTGTGTGTGTGTGGGGGGGGGGTGAGGTGGGATGAGGAGGTTTGTCAGGGGTTTCTGTCGCCTCTCCGAGGTTCAGGTTGGTCGAGAAGCCTCATTTCTGAGAGTGAAGTACTCTGAGTGGGGAGCCTCTGCAGCCCCAGACTGCATGGAAGAAGGGACAGCATGCGATGACTACACAGCCCACCTCATGCTTCTCCCCCTTCTTTACTCCCAAGGTTGGGAGACTCCTGCTTGGGAGGGCTTCTCTCTTTTCCAAACACAGGGACTGTTCAAACTGATTTTGCACTTGCAACCCTTTGTGTGGCAGAGGACTCCTGGGTGGGACAGGCTGCCAGCCGGGAAATGGGAACTGTTCTCCATCCTCTGCTGCCCCCTAGTGATCTAGGATGTGGCTGCCACCACCAGCCTCCACATCTTCTCATCTTTCTTCCCTGGACAAAGAAGGGTCCCAGAGCCTCCCTTCCTGGGAGAGAGATCGGACACTTTTGGAAAGGTTTGGCTGTGGAACATTCCAGAGCTGTGTCCACATAACACCGGGATCCTTACCCTTAACAAACATTTAGTAAGAACATGGCCCTGTGAGGAGTGGAAGGCCCCCTCCCCACCGCCCCCCTCCCACTCCAGGCTTGGGCGTGAAGGGCTCACGGTTTGTTTGAGAAGTAAGGCACAAAACGACTCTACAACCTTTTACACTTCCAAATACTTACAGATTCACAGGAAGTTAATGCAGAGAAGTAGGGGTTCCCTTGCCGGCGTGTGTTGACTCTTGTAGCCGAGATTTCAGTCAAGACAGAGAAAGAGTTAGTATCCCATCCCAAAATTTCCCTCATGCTTCTCCTTCACAGTCACACCTGCCCCTGCATTCTTACCCAGCGACTTGGATGTGTTTCCCATGTTTATAGTTGTGTCACTTTGAGAATGTTATATAACAGAATTATATGGTATGTGACTTTTTGCGAATGCCTTTTTTTCAGTTTTTCCCCCCAAAACTTCACAAAATATTGAGATTCATCCAAGTTGTTGCATGTACCAATCGTTTGTTCCTTTTTACTGCTGAGTGGTATCCATGATGTACCACAGTTTGTTTAACTGTTCATCTGTTGAGGGACATCTGGGTTGTTTCCAGTTTTTGAGTATTAAAAGTGGAGCCGAGCCCAGCCGGTGTGGCTCAGTAGTTGAGCATCAACCCATGAACCAGAAGATCAAGGCTGGATTCCCAGTCCGGGCACATGCTCGGGTTATGGGCTCAATTCCCAGTAGGTGGCGCCAGGAGGCAACCAGTCAATGATTCTGATCATTAATGTTTCTCTTTCTTCCTCTCCCTCCCTTTCTGGAATCAATGAGAATATATCTTTTAAAAAGCCCTGGCTGGTGGTGTTTCTCAGTAGTTACAGTGTTATGCCACCCCAGGACCTACTCCCCCCCCCAAAAAAAAAAAAACACACAAAGAAAACAACAACAACAAAAAAACACACACAAAGGGTTTTGGTTCAATTCTTGGTCAAGGGCAAGTATCTGGGCTGCAGGTTCCCTTTCCAGGTAGGGTGTGTGCAGGAAGCAACCAACTGATGTCTCTCTCCTCTCCCCTCCTACTCCTTCTCTCCCTCCCACTCTCTCTAAAAAATAAAAATCAATGGAAAAATATCCTTGGGTGAGGAATAACAACAACAAAAAAATGAAGTTGCCATGAACAGTCATGTATAGGTTTCTAATGTAGACATCATTTTTTATTTCTCTAGGATAAATGCCTAACAGTGCAATTGTTTCTATGACAAATATATCTGTAGTTAAATAAACTACTTCCCAGATGGCTTAGCATTTATATTTCTACCAGCAATGTTTTTGTTAATCCTCATCCAAGGATATTTTTTTCATTGATTTTTTAGAAATATATTTTATTGATTTTTTGCAGAGAGGAAGGGAGAGAGAGAGTTAGAAACATCGATGAGAGAGAAACATCAATCAGCTGCCTCCTGCACACCCTCTACTGGGGATGTGCCTGCAACCAAGGTACATGCCCTCGACTGGAATGGAACCTGGGACCTTTCAGTCCGCAGGCCAACGCTCTATCCACTGAGCCAAACCGGTCAGGGCTTTTCCATTGATTTTTACAGGGAGTGGAAGGGAAAGGTGGAGAGAGGGGGATGGGGTGGAGAGAAACATCCATGTGAGAGAGAGACACATTGAACACACATCATTGCCTCCTGAACGAGGCCCGACTGGGGCCGGAATCGAACTTACAATCCAGTTACATGCCCTGGGCTGGGAATTGAACATGAGACTCTTGGGTTCTTGGGCTGATGCTCTAACCAAGGAGCACGCTGGCCAGGCCCCACCAGCGATGGCTGAGAAACCCCGCTTCTCTGCATCCTCATCAGCATTTGGTTTTGTCACTATTTTTAATGTTGGCTATTCTGATAGGTGTGTACTAATAGCTCATCGTGGTCTTAATTTACATTTCTCTAACAGCTAGTGATGTTTTTCATGTGCTTAGTTGCCATTGTGGTGAAATGTTTGCTCATGTCTTTTGCCTACTTTTGAGTTGAATTATTATTTTTCACTGTTGAGGTTTTTGTTTTAAATATATATTTTTATTGATTTCAGTGGGGAAGGGGGAAGGAGAGAAAGATAGAAATATCCATGATGAGAGAGAACCATTGATCCGCTGCCTCCTGCACGCTGCACGCCCCCCACTGGGGACGGAGCCCGAAACCCAGGCATGTGCCCTTGACCAGAATAGATTCTGGGACCCTTCAGTCGATGCTTTATCCACTGAGCCAAACCAGCTAGGGCTTCACTGTTGAGTTTTGAGAGTTCTTTATATATTGGAGATATGAGTCCTTTGTCAGATACAGTTTGCAAATATTATCTACTAGTCTGTCTCTCTCTCTCTCTCACACACACACACACACACACACACACATCTAAACTAATAAAAGCGAAATATTAAAATTAACCGTTTCTCCGGGACAGGGTAAGCCACGCCCACCAGCCAATCAGAGCGGCTGTATGCAAATTAGCCCAGCCAACATGGCGGCCGCCACTCACGGACCTGAGTAAACAGCCCTTTCCATTGCGGCAGGAGGGAAAGTGAAGCTGCGCCCCTCAGCTCAGCTCCGATTAAACTGCCTCTAGCGAAACACAGCTTTTTGAAACATTGTAACAAT
>PVJC01031582.1:0-20475 GCA_004026665.1 Murina feae | reverse complement strand
AACTGCCCCCCTATAACAGCCTGGTCACCCTTAACTTCCCCCCTTGCTGGTCTAGTTGGCTCCAACTGCCCCTCCTGCCAGCCTGGTCACTGCTCACAGCCCCCCACTGGCCTGGTTGCCCCACGTAGCCTGCTTGTTCAGCTGTTTGGGCGTCCCTCACTAATCCCCCTGCCAGCCTGCTCACCCCACACAGCCTGCTTGTTTAATTGTTTGGTCGTCCCTCATTAACCCCCCTGGCAGCCTGGTCATAGGCAACCATATTGTGATGGTGTGAGGGTTAATTTGCATACTACCTCTATTATTATAGGATTATGTTATTTGAACATTTTTATAACTTTTTATCTGAAATCTATGTCTGATAACTTGCTTTCCTCCATCTCATCTAGTATTTTTCTTATAATCCCTTCTTTTCTTTAATTTGGGACTTCTTTCTTTGTCTCCTCATGTTAGTTGTCTCTTTGTATTTGTATTTATGTATTAGACATATTTGCTATGACTCCCAGTCTTGTGGGTGGGTTTTTGTAGTGAATGACCTGTTAGCCCTAATGGTGTGTTTTCCTTGTATTTCTGAGCTGTATGTTCTATGTGTGTCCCTTTTATGGGTTATTTGGACTCTCCTTTTGTGACTGGGTATATATTTTTGTTGTCCCATTTTTGGGAAGGCTCTCCTTTCACACTGTGGCACAGCCTTTCTAGCAGTTAGCACCCAGAGTGAATCTCCCCTGCCAGGCCTTCCTGCCGTTAGGTGCATTCTTTTACTGGGAAGGTATGAACCCCACCCCACAGGCAGACTGTTCCCCTGGATCCCTCTGCCTGGCACTGGGCTCTCCTTCATGTCTCCACCACTCAGGGTTTGAGATTCCTGCATTTGGATACTAGAACACACTCACAAGGGGAGGGAGCTTTGCAGCCACTATCCCTCGGGCCTTGCAGCCAAGCTCTGGCTCCAGGGTGGACTGCTCTTTCTGCCATTCCCCCCTCTTACCAATTTCTACATTATTTCTTCAGTGTTCCTTAGATATAATATGTCCAATGAGCTATACTTCTCTGTGTTTTTCCAAGCTAACTGTGTTTCAGGTGTAAATCCAGTCTGTGGCTGGATTAGGAACTCTAACTTTTTAGAGTGCAGTCATCTTTGCTCCTATATATTGATTTTTTAAAGAAAAAATGATCTCTAGAGTATCATAGGTTGAGTAGATGCCTACCATCATAGTTCTGAACAATCAGAATTTATGACTTTGAAGAACATAACAAGATCTATGAAGAACAATAACAACGACCTTAAATCATTCAAGATCCATGTAGAAAAACTCAATTATAATTCCTAGGCACTATTCAACTACTTTAGAACAATTTTCAACAACAATGGCTGGGATACTATTGCGTTTTAGAGTAAGTCTCAGCTAACCCCCAAAATTAAGCCAAACACCCGATTCCCCAACAGCCTGGATAATTGGGGTTTTATGGTACATTAACATGAATGTTAGATAATTATTTCCCCCATCTGTTTCCTTCTTCTAAAGCTTCCATTTCAGTGGCTCTTATCTAAATTGTCTTTCTTGATATTATTGTCTTAAATGGTGAGATTGTGTGCCAAGTGATTTTCTCATTTCAGTTGTGTCACATTCTCATTTTTATTTATTGAATTTTAAATAGTTCTCCACATCATATCAGAGCTGATGATATCAGGTAAAAAATTAAAATATTTGCATTAATTAACATTAAATATGATTTATCTATTTTTGACTATTTTAAAAACTCAGTGTAATATAGTAAGTCTTCCATAGATATTGGAAAACAGTTCAATAAATTAACAACTTAGTATGCCTTACATTTTATCAGCAACTCTGGTCAGCTGTGTATCTGCCAAGGATATGCTGGTTTATGCAATCAGCAGCAACAGCAGCTGCCCCAGAAATAGCATGTTCTGTTCTTCTTTTCTAGTATATACTGAAGAGCTGTTTTTGCCTTCAAAGGCAAACATTAAACAAAAAATTATAAGAATGGAGTGAGAAACTTTCTTAAATTTTAGCAGAAACAGAATTATTGTCCTAGAGAATGAAAATAGGGATTTCCTATCTGACATCATGCAATTCTCTCCTGGCTTCTTTTTTTTTTTTTTTTTTTTTGGTGGGGGCGGGGGGGGCTGCCTCAGACTTTTTTATTTTTTATTTATTTACTAGAGGCCTGGTGCACAAAAATTTATGCACTCAGTGGAGGGTAGGGGGTGGTCCCTCAGCCAAGCCTGTGCCCTCTCACAGTCTGGGAACCCTCGGGGGATGTCCACCTGCTGGATTAGGCCTGCTCCCTGGGCGATTGGGCCTGAGCTGGCAGTCAGATCCCTCTGGCAGCCTAGGAGCCCTCAGGGGATGTCCACTTGCCAGCGGGGAGCAGGCCTAAATTGCAGTCGGACATCCTTAGCACTGCTTAGGAAGCAGAAGAGGATCCCACCACCAGGGCTGTACTGGCAGCCATTAGCCTGGCTTGTGGCTGAACAGAGCTCCCCATGTGGGAGTGCATTGAGAGTCTGCCCCCTGGTGGTCAGTGTGTGTAATAGTGACCATTCGTTCCCAGTCATTCTGCTGTTAGGGTCAATTTGCATATTACCCTTTTAATATATAAGATAGAGACCTGGGGCATGGGTGGGGGCTGGCTGGTTTGCCCTGAAGGGTGCGCTGTATTAGGGTGGGGGTCCTGCTGGGGTTCCTGGCCAGCCTAGGTGAGGAGCTGAGGGCCATTTGCAGGCTGGCCACAGCCCTTTCAGGGTGGGGTCCTTGCTGGGGCGCCTGGCCATCCTGGATGAGGGGCTGAGGTCTGTTTTCAGGTTGGCCAAGCCCCCCAGCAGGGACCCTCACCCCATGAGGGTGGGACAATCCTGGGTAAGGGGCTGATGGCTGTTTGCAGGCTGGCCACAGCCCCCAGCCACCCAAGCTCCCAGTGAGGCTGGCTGGAAGCAGGTATCTGGAGTTTATTTATCTTCTATAATTGAAACTTTGTTGCCTTGAGCAGAGGCCAGCAGCCGGCCTAGGCAAGCTGCTTCCTCCATCACCGGGCAATGAAACCTCATTTGCTCTAGCTCTGTGGCTGCCAGCCACCATCTTTGTTGGGTTAATTTGCATACATCACTCTGATTGGCTGGAGGGCGTGGCTTAGGATGTAGTGGAGTGACAACAATTTGCATATTACTCTATTATTAGACTAAATTGTCTAAAGTTTTACATATGTCTCCTTTTTTCTTCGCTTGACTCCCCTCCCCCACCCATCCCCACCCTGGCAAACCCTACAGCCCCAGTGTCTGTGTCCATTGGTTATGCTAATATGCATACATTCAAGTCCTTTGACTGCTCTCTAACCCCACCCCCACCCACCTCCCCTATCATTTGTCTCTGGTATATTCTTGTTCATCAAATTATGTTGATCATCACAAAACAATAAGAAAGCCCACTGCATGGAAGAACATATTTCCCAATCTTATCTCCAATAAGAGTTTAATCTCCAACATTTATAGGGAACTCATACAACTTACCAAAAGGAAGATAAACAATCCAATCAAACAATGAGCAAAGGACCTAAATAGGCACTTTTCAAAAAGGACATTCAGAAAGCCAAGAGACATATGAAAACATACTCAAAGTCACTAATCATCCGAGAGATGCAAATCAAAACAACAATGAGGTATCATCTCACAGTTGTCAGAATGGCTATCATCAACAAATCAACAAACAACAAGTGCCGGTGAGGATGCGGAGAAAAAGAAACCGTCCTTCACTGCTGGTGGGAATGCAGACTGGTGCAGTCACTATGGAAGACAGTATGGAGTTTCCTCAAAAAGTTAAATATGGCACTCCCATTTAACCCAGTGATCCCACTTCTAGGAATATATCCCAAGAAACCAAAAACACCAGTCACAAAGGACATATGCATCCCTATGTTCATAGCAGCACAATTTACCATAGCTAAGATTTGGAATCAGCCTAAGTGCTCATCAGCAGATGAGTGGATTAGAAAACTGTGGTACATCTACACAATGGAATACTATGCTGCTATAAAAAAGAAAGGATTCTTATTTGCAACAGCATGGATGGATCTGTAGAGCATTATGCTAAGTGAAATAAGCCAGTCAATGAAAGAAAAATACCACATGATGTCACTCATTTATGGGTAACAAAAACCATTATAAACTGATGAACAAAAATAGATACAGAGGCAGAGCAGCGTGGAACAGACTGTCAAACTAACAGTGGGAAGTTCAGGGAGGGTTGGGGAAGGGGTTAAGAAATCAACTGAAGGACTTGTATGAATGCATATGAGCATAACCAATGGACACAAGACACTGGGGAGTAGGGGAGGCTGGGGGAAGGTCAAGGGGTGGAAAAAGGAGACATATGTAATACTCTTTGTAATACTTTAAGCAATAATAAAAAATATTAAACATAAAAAAATTATGTTGATCATTATATCCCACATATGAGATCATGTGATATTTATCTTTCTTCAACTGGCATATTTCCCATGGATGGAGCTCTCCAGTTCCATCCATGCTCCTGCAAATGGTAAAAGTTCCTTCTTTTTTACAGCAGCATAGTATTCTATTGTGTAGATGTACCACAGGTTTTTAATCCACTTATCTGCTGATGGGCACTTAGGCTGTTTCCAAATCTTAGCTATGGTAAATCGTGCTGCTATGAACATAGGGGAGCATATATTCTTTCTGATTGGTGTTTCTGGTTTCTTGGGATATAGTCATAGAAGTGGGATCACTGGATCTAATGGCAGTTCCATTTTTAACTTTTTGAGGAAACTCCATCTTGTTTTTCACAGTGGCTGTACAAGTCTGCATTCCCACCAGCAATGCACTAGGGTTCCTTTTTTTCAAATTAATTAATTAATTAGTTAATTAATTAATTTTTAATTTCTTTATTGATTAAGATATTATGTATGTGCCCTTATTCCCCTAACCCCATCTCATGTTCTCACCCCCCCTGCTTTCCATGTCCATTGGTTAGGGTTATATGCATGCATACATGTCCTTTCGTT
Organism: Murina feae; assembly: GCA_004026665.1. Lineage (NCBI taxonomy): Eukaryota > Metazoa > Chordata > Mammalia > Chiroptera > Vespertilionidae > Murina > Murina feae. The sequence goes on along the minus strand of PVJC01031582.1, from coordinate 15,438 downwards.
GATCTTTCTCCACATCCTCACCAGCACTTGTCGTTTGTTGATCTCTTGGTCTTCAGTATGTCCTCTTTTGAAAAGTGTCTATTTAAGTCCTTTGCCCATTTTTTGATTGGATCGTTTAGCTTCTTTTTGTTAAGTTGTATGAGTTCTCTATAAATTTTGGAAATTAAACCCTTATCTGAAATATCATTGGCAAATATGTTCTCTCATGCAGTGGGCTTTCTTGTTGTTTGTTGGTGGTTTCTTTTTCTGTGCAGAAGCTTTTTATTTTAATGTAATTCCATTTGTTTATTTTTTCCTTAGTCTCCATTGCCCTAGGAGATGTGTCTGTAAAGATATTGCTGCGACATATGTCTGCTATTTTGCTGCCTATGGAGTCTTGTACGATTTTATGGTTTCCCGTCTTACATTTAAGTCCTGGCTGGATTTCTTAATATTTAATAATGATAACATAATTGTGTATAATATTAATGTTAGTATCTAACCATTTTGACTGAGTCATTTTACAGACATTAAAGGTTTGGTTATTTTAGACAGCTCTTAATATCAATTTGAGTATCTGGAAGCCTAATACATGTAATTTGTTTTTTTGATGTCAAGACAAATTATTTTTACAAATAATTTTAAGTATAATATGTATATTCCTTGCTATTGTTATATTAATAATTAAAATTACACTAATCATTTACATTTTGAAATTTTCATGTTTTTTATACTATGTGAAACATTTTTGGAAACTAGAAAGAATTATGAAGATAAAAGATGTTAATACTATTAATACTCTATTACTATTAACCAAAGAATATTCACATATAATATAGCCTTTTTCACCTTGATATTTTTAATTCTGAAAGTAATATTTTATTTCTTACTAGGGGCCTGGTGCACAAAAATTTGTGCACTCAGGAGGTCCCACAGCCCGACCTGTGCCCTCTCACAGTCTGGGACCCCTCTGGGGGTGTCCATATGCTGGCATGCCTGGTCAGCCTGGGTGAGGGGCTGATGTCTGTTTGCAGGGTGGCCAAGCCCCCCAGTGTGGACCCTCACCCCATTGGGGTGTGGCTAGCCTGAGTGACGGACTGAGGGCTGTTTTCAGGCTTTCAGGCTGCCCACAGTCTCTTCAGGTTTTGGGTCCCTACTGGGGTACGTGGCCAGCCTGGGTGAGGGGCTGATGGCTGTTTGCAGGCTGGTCAAGGCCCCCAGTGTGGACCCTCACCCTATTGTGGTGTGGCTAGTGTGGGTGATGGGCTGAGGGGTGTTTTCAGGCTTTCAGGCTGCCCACAGCTCCCATTGACCCAATTTCCAAGCAAGGCTGCCTGGAACCAGATTCCTGAGATTTATTTATCTTCTATAATTGATACACTGTTCCTTTAAGCTGAGGCCTAGGCAGGTAACGAAGCCTTCTGTCTGCTTCAGCTCATAGCTTCTAAAATTGAAAGAATATTGCCTTAAGTAGTCGCAGGCAGGACTGCTGTATGCTTCAACTCGGAGGCTTCTATAATTGACACAATGTTGCAAATATGTTGTAGCCTGGAGCCGGGAGAAGCCCAGCCAGCTGCCGGCAAACAGTTTTACTCCTGCTGCAACAAAAGCTGCCTGTTTGCTCTAGCAGCTCTGTGACTGCCAGCCTCCATGTTGGCTGGGTTAATTTGCATACAGTCACTCTGATTGGCTGGTGGGCATGGCTTAGGTGTCCTGAAGAAACAATCAATTTCAATACTACTCTTTTATTAGATTAGATTGTTCTCTGATATGCATGCATATTGTTAGCCAAAAGAAGTGTTCAATACCTATTCTTTGTGAGGTATTGCAGAAAAAACAGATTAATCAGACATAGGCCCTGCCATTGGGAAGCTCATAGGAAAGCAGCATAGTGCAGTGGATTCCAATAGATCTGGAGTTTGAACTTATGTCCCATTAATTATTACATGAATGACTTTGGTTAGATAACATATAAGTTCTGCTGGTGGAAGTGGGGTTGTTTCACGGGATCATGAGGGAAGTATTCTAGGAGGCCCACATATGGGAAGTTGAGGCTTCTTGTTCAGGTAAGATTTACTGTAGAAGCAAAATCAAAGGACTGCCTATGAGTTTCCAGTGTCCCATCTCCATCTGTCCTGCCATGGAAAAAGTCCAATCTTATCTTCCTCAAGACCAGAAATAGGGTCAGTGTCTAGATAATCTATACCATTGGTTTAGTCCATGTCTTTGTCCTGATCCAGCTGGCTTAGTCTTTGCCCGTCTGGCTGGTGCTGTGCTCAGGATTGCGAAGCCTGTTGTGGGCCCCAGATTGCTGCTAGGGCCACATGATTTCTATGGAGAGAATGCACAAAAGAATGGAGTGAGCATATGTTACCTGGTAAGAAAGAGAGAGAGCTTCTTGAAGCTTCAGAGGGACCATGTGCTTGTTCAAACTAGTGAATCAACTTCCCAAGCTTTTCCCATGCTTCTGACGAGCCCACCTCCTAATCAATCTATTTTCTAGATCTTCCAGGGTTCTCTGACCCTTATCCAATCTGATCCTTTCCCGAGGCCTCTATGGTCATTTTAGTTCTTAATGCATATACCTCATAGAAACACCTCCCACCCCTGTGCCATTTTGATTTCTACTACACATATCCTTACCTCCCCTTGCTCCTCCATCAATCTGGTACCAAGGGCAGACTGTTTCCTACATGGGGGAAGGGAGAGGTTTTGATTCCTTTAGTGGGGCACTGGTGCTATCCCTGGGGAGCCCATGAATTATGAAAATTCATAGTGAAACAGGCTTATGCTCCCTAGTTGATTATGCTTAAAAATTGTTTGATTCACTTTCCTTTCTTCCTTTATTAATATCTAGCTACCTATGCTAACATAAGGATAACATTTTCTTCTTCACAGAGTTATTTGGAAATTAAATTAGGTCATGGATATGAAGCACACCCTGTCTTACACAGTAAAGAATACTATTTGTATTTTTGATTCTTTCCTCCTCCTCTTCTTCTTCTGCATTATGAAGGGGGAAACAAAGATACCACAGAAAGGGAAATGGGGGGAGGGATCAGAATTAACCTTTCTAAAGAGGTGGTTTATGAAAATTGTGTAAAATTTGAACATATGAAAATGATAGGAAAGGGCATTCCAGATGGAAAAAAATCATTGTACAAAGTTGCCTGGAGTCACTAACTCAAATAAATTTTGCTTCAAAATTCAGTGTGAATTCCATCTATAAAACAAAAATATTTCAGTGGCAACAATTTTCCTGTATGTTTTGGGGGAGGACATTTGCTGAAAATATTTCTGCTCTCATTTGACTCTAATTAGAGAAACCATAGTAGCAGAACCATTTACTTAAAGCAAATAACTCCATTTCCACAATCATCAATTCGCCTTCTGGGAAACAGTCTCAACACCTGCCAGGAACTGATCAAACATCACTCACCAATGCCATTTTGTGTTTTCACATGTATGCTAGATTGAGAATTATATAATTGTATCTCTACTTATCAGGGCTAAAGTGGAAGTTCCCTACATTCCACTCCTGTTCTAATCTTGACACTAAAAGAGATTTTATGGTTAACATAACATTCTTTATTTGAGGAATGTAATTCACTTGCACCTGAGGCCTTGCCAACCTCAAAGAGCTTGGTCCAAACAGTTACTTCAATATGACCATAATATGATTCACCTGTTTTCACTATCCTTCCTCCTGATTTCCCCTAATTGCTGAAATAGAATGTCCATATTCATAAATTCATGAGCTTTCTTTATATTGTATCAGCAAGTACTATTTAAACTATTTCCTTCAAAAATGTTAAAGGTGCACAAAATATAACATAGAATATTTAATATTGGTGACAAACTGTGCAGTCTTCAGAGTGATTGCAAGATTGAGGCCATGCATCTTAGAAATAAAAATATTATGACAGAAATACTCAGAATAATGCATGCTATTTTTTTAAACTGGGTATTGCAAAAAGGTGCTGAGGGGAAAAAGGTGTCCGATTAATTAGAAGATGAAACAAACATACTCAAAAACGAGATTTTAACAAAAATAATACTCTTTCATCTCAAGTCACACTTTTACCAGATGAATATGTTTTCCTCCTCAATTCGCCCTGTCACACCTACATAATTGTATTTTGTTGTTTTCCCAACCCTCATTCACTCTTTAAAGAAACAGATAATTCAACTGTTATTCCCCATGGAGAATTAAAGTAAATTTCACTTCAGGACCCCTGAATGGAGATTTTTTTTTCCTTTTTAGTTTTTCCCTTATAGAGAATAAATTGTGGGGGTTATAAACTTTTAATCAAGTGTCAATTTCTAGCCCAATAGGTAATATTTTGTCTGATCATTTTCATTATCCTAATTCAGATTGCTAAAATGCCTCTAATGGCTTCTGTAGCTCTTGGTAGAGCTTTGCAGCACTGATCAGAGCTCATAATAAAAAGTGGATCTTTAAAAAAAAAAGTGGACCTTTAATAATTCTGGTTGTTTCACCATCCTATCTAATAAAGAGGGAATATGCTAATTGACTCTCATGCTGTCACAAAGATGGTGGCACCCACAGGCAATTAGGAGGGAATAGGCTAATTGACTGCCACACCCTCAAAGATGTCTGAGCCCACAGCCACAAGATGGCCAGCAGGGGAGGGCAGTTGGGGGCAACCAGACTGGCAGGGGAGTAGCTAGGAGTCAATTAGCAGTTGCAGGCAACAGGGCCGGCAGGGGAGTAGTTAGGAGTCAATCAGGCTGGCAGGGGAGTGTTTAGGGGGTGACCAGACTGGCAGGCAGAAGTGGTTAGGGGCAATCAGATAGGGAGGCAGGCAAGTGATTGGGAGCCACCAGTCCCAGATTGTGAGAAGGATGTCTGACTGCCGGTTTAGTCCAGATCCCACAGGTATTGGGCCTAAACCAGCAGTCAGACATCCCCTGAGGGGTCTCAGATTGGAGATGGTGAAGGCCAGGCTGGGCTGAGGGACATCCCCCCTTCCAGTGCACGAATTTCATGCACCGGGCCTCTAGTCTATATTATAAAAAGCTTAACGCCATAACACCATAATGACCAAACGACCAGTCACCAAGAGGTGCATTGATGGGTCTCATGGTGCAGTGGGGTCTCAGTCCCACGGCATGGTGAGTCTGGGGTCCCACTGGCACATCAGCTCTGGGGTCCCGCCAGTGCGGTGGGTCTAGGGTTTTACGTGATTTTGCATGCTGGGCCTCTAGTTAGAATATAACCCCAAAACTATTAAATTTTCAACATTCTAAATATTTGAATTGACTTTGTATTTTCTTTTCATATTTATAATGTACTAGGGGCCTGGTGCACAAAAATTTGTGCACTAAGGGGGTGGGAGGGTCCTTCAGCCTGGCCTATGCCCTCTTGCAGTCTGGGACCTCTTGGGGGATGTCCACCTGCTGGCATGTCTGGCCAGCCTGGGTGAGGGGTTGAAGGACGTTTTCAGGCTGCCCATAGTCCCTTCAGGGTTTGGGTCCCTACTGGGGTGCCTGGGCAGCCTGAGTGAGGGGCTGATGGCTATTTATAGGCTAGCCAAGCCCCCCAGTGGGGACCTTCACCCCATGAGTGTGTGGCCAGCCTGGGTGAGGGGCCTTGGGCTGTTTTCAGGCTGCCCACAGCTCCCATTGACCCAACATCCCAGTGAGGCTGGCTGGAATCAGGTTTCTGGGGTTTATTTATGTTCTATAATTGAAACTTTGTTACCTTGATCAGAGGCCTAGTCAGGCAATGAAGCCTCCTATTTGCTGTAGCTCCGTGACTGCCAACCACCATCTTGGCTGGGTTAATTTGCATACAGCCACTCTGATTGGCTGGTGGGTGTGGCTTGACTGGAGGGAATGGCTTAGGTGTCTCAGGGTGATGGTTAATTTGCATATTACTCTTTAATTAGATTAGATTTTAAGCATGTGAACAATTATAGAGGTTAATATTACAAGCACCCTTTTAGATATCAAACAAATGTAAAGTTTTTGCAACATTTGAGCCAGAACTTTTTTTTATTAAAATAAAACAATGCAGGCACAGCTGGTTTGGCTCAGTAGATAGAGTGTTGGCCTGCAGACTGAAAAGCCCAGGGTCTGATTCTGGTCACGGGCACATGTCCAGGTTGCAGGCTGTATCCTCAGTAGGGGTTGTGCAGGAGGCAACCAATCAATGATTCTCTTTCATCATTGATGTTTCTATCTCTTTCTCCCTCTCCCTTCCTCTTTGAAATCAAAAATATATTTAAAATAAATAAAGAAAACTGCTAGAAACTGATTGTTTTCACCAACCTTGGTCGTTCTGAAAGGTCAGAGCTATGCACCCATTGTTTAAGTTGAAACATTGTTAGTTAAAGCAAACCACCACCTATTAATTACATATAAATTCTTGTTTGGAATTTCCTGCCTAAAGGATATGGGTGTCTCCCATAGCCTCAATAAAAGGCTGGCAAGGCCCAGGCACCAGGGGCAGTCTCTCCCACTAGAGGTGGGCTCCCGCCTGGGCCTCCCCACCAATTTCCAAATTAATTCTCTTCTAGTCTCTCTATTCATTTTGTGTGCTGCCTTCTCCAGAACTCGAACCCTGAACAGGAACCCTGAACCATGCGGGACGTGAAAGGGGCTCCCACAGAAAACATTACAGAATTATTCTTGTTGTGACCTTTCTATAGTAAGTATTATACTCTATAAGGATATAATAGTTTATAATAATATTAGCATTTATATTGGGCTTACAAGATGTCATGCATTTTGCTAAGTGCTTTACATGTATAAAGTCATTTAATTCTCAAATCTCCCCTATGAAGAAGTAATTATTATACCTATTATACAAATATGAAATCAAAGGCACAGTTTATGCAGCTAGTAAGTGGCAGAGTTAGGATTTGTACTGGGCTCTAAAGACTGGTTTCTTAACCAGTATGTATCACTACCTCTCAGAATCAACCTACTCTTTCTCTTTCTTCTATCCATCTATTGATGAATAGATTGTTTCATTTTTCTCATTATTACAAAAAATCTGTGTATATATCTATATCTATATCTATATCAATATATCTATATCTATATCTATATCTATATCTATATCTATATCTATATCTATATCTATATCTATCTATCTATATCTATACCTATATATGTTCACATGTGGTTTATGTTCTATTAGTTTGCTTGGGCTGTCATAATAAAAAACCACAGACTGAATGACTTAAACAAGAGAAATTTATTTTCTCACTGTTCTGGAATCTAGAAATCTAAGATCAAAGTGTCAGCAGGTTTGGTTTCTCCTGAGGCTTCTGCACACCTTGGTTTATAGATGTCTGCCTTCTTACTATGTCCTCCCATGGACCTTTCTCTGTAGACATGAATACCTGATGTCTTTCTCTGTGTTCAAAGTTACTCCTCTTATAAAAACAGTAGGATAGATTGTATTAAGACTCACTCCAATGGACTCATTTTAACATAATCACATCTTCAAAGGCCCTGTATCCAAATATAGTCATTATGAGGTTAGGACTTCAACATATGAAATTTTGGAGAACACAATTCAGCACATATGTTATGCTAAAGTTTGTTTTTGTGTGTGTGTGTTTTTTTTTGTTGTTGTTGTTTTGGGGGGTAACAGGAAGTTTAACTGCTGACACTTACGGAATTATCTTTAACTTCATCAGGTATTTGAAAATTGTTCTTCTATTTGTATGTCCACCAGCAGTGTAAAAGAAGCTGCTGTGTCCATTTCTTTTCCAAAACTTGGCAATGTCATACATTTTAACTTGGATAAGAGATATATTTCTTAATTTTGCAGTTCTATGAATATTAACAAATCTGTGCATATTTCCTAGGTTAATAGCCTTTCATGTTCTGTGAATTACCTGTTCATAATATTTCTGCCTAAACCTCTACCAGTTTATTTGACTATTTCTTATTGCTTTGTATTAGTTCTTTATATATTATGGATGTTGGTTATTTTCAGTTACATGAATTACAAATATATTTTTAATTAAATATTTATTGCTGAAAGTATTACATATGTCACTTTTATTTCCCATTGACCTCTTCTAGCCCACCCCTACCCTTCACCACCTTATTTTCTGTGTCCCTTGGTTATGCACATATGCATACAAGTTCTTTGATAGATCTCTTCCTACCCACCTACCCACGCCCACTTCCCTCTGAGATTCTGCAGTCTGTTCTATGCTCTTATGTCTCTTAATCAATTTTGTTCATCAGTTTATTTTTTCATTATTACACATATGAGTGAGATCATACAACACTAGTCTTTCTATGACTGGCTTATTTCACTTAGCATAATATCTCCATGTCCCTCCATGCTGTCTCAAAGGGTAAGAGATCCTTCTTTTTTTACTGCTGCATAGTATTCTGAAGTAAAAATGTACTACAGCTTTTTTATCCACTCATCTACTGGTGGCATTTGGGCTGTTTCCCAATCTTAGCTACTGCAAATTATGCTACTCTGAACATAGGGGTGTATACATGCTTTCTGATTGGTGTTTCAAATTTCTTAGGATATATTCCTAGAAGTGGGATCACTGGATTAAATGGCAGATCCATATTTAATTTTTTTAGAAAAATCCATACTGTTTTCCACAGTGGCTGCACCATTCTGTATTCCCACCAGCAAAGTATTAGGGTTCCCTTTTCTTCACATCCTCACCAGTACATGTCATTTGTTGATTTGTTGATGGTAGCCATTCTGACAGGTGTGAGGTGGTACCGCATTGTCATTTTAATTTGCATCCATCTGATGATCAGTGACTTTGAGCATTTTTTCATATGTCTCTTGTCCCTCTGTATGTCTGCTTTGGAGAACTGTCTATTTAGTTCCTTTGCCCATTTTTAATTGGATTGTTTGTCTTCCTTTTCTTAAGCTGAATATATAGTTCCTTATATGTTTTGGATATTAAAACTTTATCAGCTGTGTCATTGCCAAATATGTTCTCCCATACAGTGGGCTCCATTTTCATTTTGTTGTTGCTTTCTTTTGCTGTGCAAAAGTTTTTATTTTTATTTTTATGTAGTCCCATTTGTTTATTTTCTCCTTAGTTTCCTTTGCCCTGTGAGCTGTATTTGTAAACATATTGCTAAGACAGATGTTGGAGATTTTGCTACCTATGGTTTCTTCTAGGATTTTTATGGTTTCACCACTTACATTTAAATCTTTTATCCACTTTAAGTGTATTCTTGTGTATGGTATAAGTTGGTGGTCTGGTTTAATTTTTTTGCATATATCTGCCCAGCTTTCCCAACACAATTTTTTAAATTGATTTTTTACAAAGAGGAAGGGAGAGGTATAGAGAATTAGAAACATCAATGAGAGAGAAACATCAATCAGCTGCCTCTTGCACACCTCCTACTGGGGATGTGCCCTCAACCAAGGTACATGCCCTTGACCAGAATTGAACCCAGGACCTTTCAGTCTGCAGGCTAATGCTGTATCCACGGAGCCAAACTGATCAGGGCCCAACACCATTTATTGAAGAGACTGTCTTGACTCCATTGTATGTTCTTGCCGCCTTTGTCAAATATCAATTGAATGTAATGGCTTGAGATAATTTCTGGGGTCTCTGTTTTGTCCCATTGGTCAGAATTGTTCTTTATTATCCATAAATGAGTGAGATCATGTGGTGTTTTTCTTTCACTTTCTAGCTTATTGCACTTAGCATAATGCTCTCCAGTTCCATCCATGCTGCTGCAATTGGTAAGAATTCCTTCTTTTTTATAGCAGCATAGTATTCCATTGTGTAGATGTACCACAGTTTTCTAATCCATTCATCTGCTGATGGGCACTTAGGCTGATTCCAAATCTTAGCTATGGTAAATTGTACTGCCATGAACATAGCGGTGCATATATCCTTTCTGATTGGTGTTTCTGGTTTCTTGGGATATATTCCTAGAAGTGGTATTTCAGGATCAAATGGCAGTTCCATTTTTAATTTTTTGAGGAAATGCCATACTGTTTTCCACAATGGCTGCACCAGTCTATATTCTCACCAGCAGTGAAGGAGGGTTCCTTTTTCTTCGCATCCTCCCCAGCACTTGTCATTTGTTGATTTGTTGATAGCCACTCTGACAGGTGTGAGGTGGTACCTCATTGCCATTTTGATTAGCATCTCTAGCATGATTAGTGACTTTGAGCATGTTTTCATGTGTTTCTTGGCTTTCTTAGTGTCCTCTTTCTAAAAGATTCCATTTAGGTCCTTTGCCCATTTTTTTATTGAATTGTTTATTTTCCTTTTGTTGAGTTGTATGAGTTCCTTATAAATGTTGGAGATTAAACCCTTGTTGGTGATAACATTGGCAAATATGTTTTCCCATGCAGTGGGCTTTCTTGTTTTGTTGGTGGTTTCTTTTGCTGTGCAAGAGCTGTTTATTTTAATGTAATCCCATTTGTTTATTTTCTCCTTAGTCTTTATTGCCCTAGGATCAGTGCCTGTAAAGATATTGCTATGGCATATGTCTGTAATTTTGTTGCCTATGGAGTCTTATAGGATTTTTATGGTTTCCCGTCTTACATTCAAGTCCTTTATCCATTTTGAGTTTATTTTTGTGTATGGTGTAAGTTGATGGTTTAGTTTCATTTTTGACCAAATTTCCCAGCACCATTTATTAAAAAGGCTATTTTGACTCCATTGTATGCTCTTGCCTCCTTTGTCAAATATTAATTGAGTATAATGTCTTAGGTCAATTTCTGGTTCCTCTATTCTGTTCCTTTGGTCTATATGTCTGTTCTTGTGCCAGTACCAGGCAGTTTTGAGAACCATGGCTTGGTAATATGGTTTGATGTCTGGTATTGTGATCCCTCCAACTTTGTTCTTCTTTCTCAAGGTAGCTGTGGCTATTCGGGGTCTTTCTTTATTCCAGATGAATTTTTGGAGAGTTTGTTCTAGATCTTTCAAATATTCCATTGGTATTTTAATAGATATTGCATTGAACCTATAGATTGCTTTAGGTATTATGGACATTTTAATGATGTTGGTTCTACCAATCCATGAACATGGTATGTTCTTCCATTTTTTTATGTCTTCTTCTATCTTTTTTTTTTTTTCTCAATATGCTATAATTTTCTGAGTCCTGGTCTTTTACGTCCTTGGTTAAGTTTTTTCCTAGGTATCTTAATTTTTTTGGTGCAGTAGTAAATGGGATTGTTTGTTTGTTTGTTTGTTTTTCACTTCTCTTTCTGTGAGTTCATTATTGGTGTATAAAAAGGCTATAGATTTCTGGGTGTTAATTTTGTATCCTGCTACATTGCCAAATTCATGTATTAGGTCTAGTATTTTTTTTATGGAACCTTTGGGGTTTTCTATGTATAATATCATGTTGTCTGCAAATAAGGACAGTTTTACTTCTTCTTTTCCAATTTGGATGTCTTTTATTTTTCTTCTTGTCTGATTGCTATGGCTAGTACTTCTAGTACTATGTCTAATAGGAGTGGTGAAAGTCGGCATCCTTATCTTATTCCTGTTCTTATGGGAATTGGATTTAGTTTTTGCCCATTGAGTATAATATTGGCAGTAGGTTTGTCACATGAGACTTTTATTGTGTTGAGTTATGATCCCTCTAGTCCCATGTTGTTGAGAGTTTTTATCAAGAAAGGGTGTTGGATTTTGTCAAATGCTTTTTCTGCATCAACTGATATGATTATTGTCTCTCAATTTGTTTATGTGATGTATTATGTTTATTGATTTGTGGATATTGTACCAGCCATGCATCCTCAGAATAAATCCCACTTGGCTATAAAGTAGGATATTTTTAATGTAATGCAAGATCCTTATATATGGAATTTTAAAAAACTAAGTTTGTAGAAACAGAGATAAGAGTGAAGGTTGCCAGAGACAGGAGGTGGGTGAAATAGAGAGATGTCTGTCAAAGGGTATAAACATCTAGTTATGTGATAAATAAGTTCTGAGAATCTGATGTGTAGCATGGTGATTAGTTAAAGATACTGTATTATACACTTGAAAGTCATTAAGATAATAGATGTTAAATGTTCCCACCTCAAAAGAAAAAAGTAATTATGTGAGTGATGAATATGTTAACTAATCTTATTGTGCTAATCATTTTGCCAAGATTTCTGTATCACACAATTACATTATATGCCTTACAATTATATAATTTATATATAAATTATCCTATATAATAAAAGCCTAATATGCTAAGTGTCTGACCATTCGCTTGACCATTGGATCAGTCACTATGATGTGCACTGACAACCAGGGGACACATGATCCGACTGGTAGATTAGCTTGCTGCTGTGGTCCAGCAGATCAGAACTGGGTGAGTCGGGCTGGACACACCCCAGAGCCCTCCTGTGGTGCCTCCCTGGCCCCGATCGTACACTGGTGGGGTCCCTAGGCCTGGCCTGCACCCACTCCCAATCCAGGATTCCTGGATAGCCAGTTTTGGCCCAATCCCCACAGGCTAGGCCAAGGGACCTCATTGGTGCATGGATTCATGCACCAGGCCTCTAGTATTTTAATAAAGCCAAAAATAAATAAACAAACATTTGTCATAGGGGAAGCTGTTCAGTCTAGATGTTAAGAGCATGACCCAGAATCACCTAAATAAAGTTTACAAACAAATTTCACTACTTAATAACTCAGTGATTTTTAGAAAATGAACTTTATTAACCCTCAGTCTCTTATTGGTAATCTATATAAATAAAAATTGTAAATGTTCATTTGTTCAAAATCTCAAATCTCCAAAAGTTCTTCACTGATTACTTTGAAATTTTGACACAATGTTGCATTCGAATACATATGTGTTTTTATATACCTACATTATATAGATGTCACACCTGTGACAGGCAAAAACATGCTTTTCTTGAAAAAACAGATAAAAACATGCATTTTTTAAAAAAACAGCGCCATCTGTTGGACGTAAAACAACACATGCTATGAACTTAATATTATTCAGTCTAACATTCAAAGCCAGGCAATCACATACAAGTCCGTCGACACTGCTGTGGAAGCAGATAAAGCAGTTAAGTATCCAATAGAATTTTGGAATTCACTCGATCTGCTAGGGATGCCACCACACATACTGCAATTGAAAATCAGCATGCCAAGTATCATGTTGCGAAATATCAACCAGCGTGGGGCTGGGCCTTGGGCCAGGGCTGGGCTGGGACTCGGGGCGTGGGTGGCCTCCACAGTTCCCCCCATGCTGGTGGCAGAGGGCTTGCAGGGAGTGTGGCAGGTAAGGGCAGGGGAGCTTCCTGGGCTCCTTTTTCCTCCGGCTTTTGGGTGGCTCAGTGAGGGCCCCTGCTGGCAGAAATTGGTAGCAGGCGGGCTGCCTGTGGGGAGCAGGAGTGCTGGCCTGCACTGGGTGTCCTGGGCTGCAGAGGTGCACATGTGTGAGGCCAGACCAGCTGGGGCAGGGTGTAATAGCAGTGTGCCAGGGTCAGCCGCCCGGGAGGGCACATTGTATACCTACAAGCATTGTGCAATTGATCATATTAGAAACGTGCACTTTCTCAACGCGTGGCCGGGTACAGTCAGTATAGGAATATTAATAGTGCATGCCTCAGTGGTTAGCTTAAAATTAATATACATAATGTATCTAAGTGCTTAGCATGGTATTTGGTACATAATAGGGACTCATAGACAGTAGCTAAAAATATTTTATAAATGAATCACAGTTGAAAAGTTATCATTGTATATACCTATTTCTTATTTATATCTTATTTTGTACATTATCTTTGCATTCTATGATTATTACAATCCCCTTGTCCTTACCTTTAGGTTATAAAAATAATGTTCTTAAAGCAACACTAATATTCTCTTGAATTGACATGTCACAAAACCCAATATTATTTAATTTATCAGTTTATTTCATTGTTTTAACACATCAGGATTTATAAAGTAGAATATAATTACATTTATATTTTTAAAGCTATTCTGAACTCACCCTGATTTCTGAATTTTCCTAGATTGTAGCAGAATTTCAGTGTAATGTCCAACTAACACAATAATGATAATGAAGAAGTGTGGAAGAAGTGTGGAAACCATAGGAATTAGCTATTTTCAGGAAACTACTAAAAAGTTTACTCCACATAAAAGGGAAGCAAAAGAAGAAAAAAGACCAATTACTGAGAATTTTCTTTCTTATGAAAAACCAGTTTGAAGTGAAGTTTGGCATGCTGGATATTTATTCAGGAATGGCATTGGTATCAACACCTCTAGAATGGAAAGAAAAGGATGAATTGTGTTGAAAGAGAGGTTGAGTTGCAATGCAGACCCAAAGAAAACCTTGGTTGATACCGTTGAAAGATTGGGAACTAGAATGGCCATTCAGAATTATCCCAAATTGAACCAAGATTCAAGGCCTTTTAACTCTTCTATCAATCATGTTTTGTTGTGGTTTGCTCCAGAAAGGGATTTAGCCTTGCATGAGGTAACCTTCTAAAGCTGAAGCAATCCTGACAGGGACTGACAAGGGAAGGCTGTCTGCAGATATTACTGGCAACAGCTAAATAACAAATTCTTCATTGAAATAGAATCTGAGTAGTACACCAAATATACATCACACAAAGGAGCTGAGAAACAGGGACAACAATACATAAGTGAGGTAAACATAATCCCTAGGATAATAACATAGGGAGATATTAGGATGACAGCTGTGCAGCAGGCTTAGAGAGCAAATATTCCAGATTACAACTGAATGACCAAAGTGCTCCAAGAGGATATTTCTAAGAATGAACATAAATGAAATAAAACATTCCTTATCATGTTTAAATTTACTTTAAGGGGGATATCATTCTAATAGAGATTTTCCGAATGAGTTAGTTGTATATATATAATACTAGGCAGACAAGTAAAGAGACAATTTATTACCTCAGAAGTAGGTGAAAAAATGTGCAGGAAGGGCACCATAATCGTTGCAAATTATTATGCAGTACATCTGTGAGAAATAATTGCATATCCAAAATGTTGAAAATATATCAAAACAAAATGGATCAAATTGTACTGAGGGGTTTCAAGGAGGAAAATGTTCCTTGTGAGACTGGGCCAAAATCAGGCTAGAGGTGCAGTGACAGAAAGCATAATCTTTTTTTTTTTTTTTATTTCATTGCTTAAAGTATTACAACAAGTGATAGATAAGTATTACAACAGATGATAGATAGATCTCCATTTTTTCCCCTTGCCCTCCCCCCCTCCTCCCTAACCCCCAGTTTCCCGTGTCCACTGATTATTCTCCTATGCATGCATGCAAGTCTTTCAGTTGATCTCCCAACTCCTCCCCAACCATCCCCAGCCTTCCAGCTGTAGGATGATAATCTGTTCAAGGCTGCTCTGTCTCTGTATTTGTTTATGTTTATCATTTTGTAATGGTCTTTATTATCCATAAATAAGTGAGGTCATGTGGTATTTTTCTTTCATTGATTGGCTTATTTCACTTAGCATAATGCTCTCCATTTCCATCCATGCTGATGCAAAT
>PVJC01031581.1:0-20467 GCA_004026665.1 Murina feae | reverse complement strand
GGTGGTGATGAACTCTTTTAGCTTTTTCTTGTCTGTGAAGGTCTTTATCCGACCCTCAATTCTGAACGATAGCTTTGCTGGGTAAAGTAATTTTGGCTGTAGGTTCTTGCTATTCATCACTTTGAATATTTCTTGCCACTCCCTTCTGGCCTGCAAAGTTTCTGTTGAGAAATCAGCTGACAGTCGTATGAGTTCTCCCTTGTAGGTAACTAATTGCTTTTCTCTTGCAGCTTTTAAGATTCTCTCCTTGTCTTTTGCTCTTGGCATTTTAATAATGATGTGTCTTGGTGTGGTCCTCCTTCGGTTCCTTTTGTTTGGGGTTCTCTGCACTTCCTGGACTTAGAAGTCTATTTCTTTCATCAGGTGGGGGAAGTTTTCTGTCATTATTTCTTCAAATAGGTTTTCAATATCTTGCTCTCTCTCTTCTTCTGGCACCCCTATAATTCTGATGTTGGTATGCTTGAAGTTGTCCCAGAGACTCCTTACACTATCTTCATACTTTTTTATTCTTTTTTTCTTTTCTTTTCTTTTTTCTTTTGGCTTTTCCGGCTGGGTGGGTTTTGCTTCTTCATATTTCATATCTTTGACTTGATTCTTGCGATTCTCTCATCTGCTGTTGGATCTCTGTATATTATTCTTTATTTCAGTCAGTGTATGCTTAATTTCTAGTTGGTCCTTTATCATATCCTTGAGGATCTCATTAGATTTATTGAGGGTCTCACTAAATTTATCGGCAGTCTCTAGAAAATTCTTGAAAAACCTAATAACCGTGGTTTTGAACTCTATATCCTGTCGTTTTCTTTCCTCCATTTCTGTCATTTGTGACCTGTTTCTTTGTCTCCGCATTTTGGCTGCTTCCCTTTCTGAGTTAGGCGATCACTGCGAGGAATTAACCTCTAAGCCACTTGTTTATGAGAGTCAGCTGTGTCTATAATGGGAGAACTTCTGTGCTGGAGACACCCTTATGGGGCAAGAGTTGTTTCAGTGGGGCTTTTGTGCTCACTGTATCTGCCCCGAGTGTGTTCCTGGTGGATCTGAGTTTTATTTAGGATGGTCCCACTCTGGCCACTGGGTGAGGCTGGCTCTTGTATCTTTAAGGAGGTATTGATTTAGCCTTTGCCTTAGGCTACTCAGCCTTTTATATGCAAAAGCCTCCAACGCAGCTTGGGAGGGCAGGGCCTCGGGGAGACTACAGAGCGGAGCAAATAGCTATGGCCACTTCTCAGCCCCGCGCTAAGAGACACTGGGTCTCTGTGTCCCACAGTAATTGCTGCAAGCAACGCTGAGAGAAACCTGCTTTGGATTTCCTCCAGGTACCAGTCAGTCTCCCTTCTCTGGGTGTGCGTCTGGGTCCTCAGAAACTCGCCTGGAACTGGAGTTCAGAGCCACTGGGAGCTTGTGGTTCTCTCTGGTTTGAAAAAGAACCGCGTCCTCTGGCGCCAGCCCTCTCCCTGAGCCCCGTGCACGTGCCTCCGTACCTCTGTACTTTGCTTCCACCACTCCTCTGAGTCTCAGTTTCTTTCTAGTTGTAGAATTTTCACTCAGCCAGCCTTCCTGTGGGTGTGAGTGGTGTCCGTGTTTTCTTTTCATGGTTATTCTGAAATAGTTGTGCACGGCTGCATTTACGGTGTTTACCTTATGCCACCATCTTGCTGTCCCCTACATATTATTTTTAAGAACACATGGAATCTTCAGAAAAATGAGACTATACGTTTGTGTAATCAGATTCCAAGGTGGTCCCCCATTATCCTTGAATTTTATTCTCTAGGCCCTTGTAAAATCTCTCCCAACTTGTGTATCAGTGTTGTTCTGCATGACCAATATACTATGGCAGAAGAAAAGGCATGTCACTTCCAAAGGTCATAAAAAACTGTGGCTTCTGCTTTTCTCAGATCACTAACTCTGGAGGATATCAGCTACCATGTCACAAGCAGCCCTATGGAGAGGTCCACGTGAAAAGGAACAGAGAGACCTTTTGCAAACAGCAAAGAACTGAGGCCTCCTGCTAATAGCTGTGTAAATAATTAGCTCAGAAGTGACTCCTCGAGCCCCAATCAAGAGCTTGACTGCTACATCATGAAAAATTCTAAGCCAGAAATACCTAAGTTGCTACTGGATTTCCAACACTCAGAAATTTTACCGCTAATAAATGTTTGCTGCCCAAAACTGCTACATTTGGGGAAATTTGTTGCAGAGCAATAAATAACACAATGCTCAAGCCAAAAAAGCTAACTTCAAATCTGAAATTACAAACCATATTCACTGGCTACAGTACAAGATAGAAATTAATAATCAAAAGAAAATGAGGAAAACTGAAAATCAAGAAACACTCTGGAAGAAATGACAAACCATAATGGAAAACAGAAATATCTAGAATCAAAATATAATGAAAAGCCCATTTGTGAAATACAACTAAAGCAGCATTTAATAAATGTTATAGTTTTGAATTACATTCAAAATTAATGAGCTTAAATCCAACTTTAAAAGTCAGAAAATCACCTCACAACCATTAGGATGGCTGCTATAAATAATAATAATAATAGTAAGTATTGGCAAGGATGTAGAGGAATTGGAATGCTTAGGCACTATTCATGGTAACGCAAAATGGTGCAGCTGCTGTGGAAAACAGTATGGCAGTTCCTCAAAAAATTAAAATAGAATTCCCATATGATCCAGCAATTTCAGTTATGGATATATACCCAAAATAATTGAAAGCAGGGTATTGAAGAGATATCTGCATACCATGTTCTCAGTGGCATTATTCTGAATAGCCAAAAGGTAGAAGCAACCCAAGTGTCCATCAAAGTATGGCTAGATAAAGAAAATGTGGCATATGCACACAATGTAATAATCAGCATTTAAAAAGAAGGAAATTTTGACACACGTTACAACATGGATGAATTTTGAGGATATTTATACTAAGTGAAACAAGTCAGCTATAAAAGACAAATACTGTATGATTCTACTAATATGAGGTACCTAGAATATTCAAATTCAGACACAGAAAATAGGGACTGTGGGAGGGAGGAATGAGGGGTAGGTAGTTGTTTCATGGTTACAGTTTCAGTTTTATAAAATGAAAAAATCCAGAGATTCTTTGCACAACGTGAATATACTTATATACTGAACTATATACTTAAAAATGGTTAAGATCGTAAAGCTTATACTATGTATATTTTATCAAAATTAAAAATAAGATTAAAAAGTCAATAAAAAAACAACAGAAAATAAACCCAAGGAAGAAAAATAAGAGCAAAATGAACAAAACAGACAATAAAATTAACAAAGGTAAGAACTGTGTCTTTGAAAATACAAATGAAATATACAAACAGAAAAAAAGCAATCAAAAAATAAAGGAACAAGTAAACATTAGGAGTGAAAAAAAGAATATAGCTTCAGTTCGCAGAGATTAAACAAGTCATAAAAAAGTATCATGAATAACAAGCTGAAATGAACAGTCTTCGAAAAACGTAATTTATCAAAACTGATTTAAGAAAAAAGAAGAGTCTCACAATAATTTAAGAAATGAACTCAGTGGTTTAAAACTTCCCCTCAAATAAAGTACTGAACCCAGATCATTTTATTACTGCGCATTACGAGGGCATTTGTTGCCGTTCAGAAAGCGAATCCAGCAGTTGTTCCTTTTGGGTCGTCTCTGCCTTGCTGCTTCTGTGCCTTTTTCTATTTTCGGTTTCGTCATCAGTGGACATTATCGTTTGGTATCGGAAGAAATGATCGCTGTGAGGATGCACTTGGTTATGAGGCATGCACTTGGGCGACTGTATTGTGCCGACTGCAGCTTCAGCTCATGCAGCCCTTCCCTCCGTTTCAAATCATGGGTCACTTCGCTTGCCTGTTCAGCAGGTTTGTCTTATGCGTGCAGTGCTCGCTGTGTGTGCGTTGGCGGCAAGCATGCATGTGCCAGTGGGGAATGGAGGCTTCCTCTCTCCTCTGATCTTCCCAATCTTCCTCCTATTCGTCCTTGTCCTACTCATTGCCCTTCGCTTCCTCCGCATCCTCCTCCTCCTCCTCATCTTCTTCCTTCTCGTCCTCTTCCTCCTCCTCGTCCTCCTTTCCATTCTGCTAGCGTTCTGCCATTGGTTTCACTGTCACAGGGCACTCTGCAGGTTGGTCTCTAACAGGGTGTCTATCGTCAAACATCTGTATGTTCCAAATTCATAACAGTAGGTGCAGTGGTGATGGATTACGCCTGCTGTTCCTTGCACTGTCTGTGCCTTGTGGAAGTCATGTGAAGATCTATTTTCTATGCTGCGCGCTTACTTTCTGCTACTGGCTTCTCCAGGGTTTGGTCTACAGTTGCCGAAGACTATGTCCCGCACCTAACTGTACGAAGACACTTTCTCTGGCGCTGGGCGAATGGACTGCAGAGGCATTTCTTTGTGTGCTCTGCCATGTACTTTGGTATTCTGTTCCATGGGTGCTAAGCAGTTGCATGTGTGCTGTCGCATTCCTTTCCAACGTGCTGATTTACAGTGCTGCATTCTTTGCTTGGATGCTGCAATTGTTTGTGGGTTATGTGTTGCCTTGTGTAGCCTCGGTATGCAAAATCAGGTGACGCGTGACCCATGGACAAGGATGGCTCCGACAGCCATTTTGCAATAGGGGGCATGCTTTCATTGCAAGCCAATCCCGCGTGTATCCTTCCTCCCCACCCCTGGCGTCTTCCCAGTCCTTTACTAGCACTAACAATGCAGCCACCTTGATGTGCTTCTTGTGCTCACAGTGTGCGTTCGTGCAGTTAGGGTGCTGGAGCTTACACGGACAGAATTACTTGTGGCTACACCTCAATGGGCAGCAGCCATCCTTTCACTTTGAGTACCTTCTGTGCGGTTGCCCATGGGTTTCGTTCACAGCGTTGCTCTGTAGGATTCCCGTGTTTGCAGTGCACCCCTGTCGATCTGGGGTCATGGCTTCAGGTGTAGCTCACTTTTACTGGCTAAGACAACAAAGCGGGGCCCCCTGCCGTGCAGGCCTCGGTGGCCATCTGTTCATTTGCTGTTGAATAGTGTTGTTCACGTCTTTCAGCTGACTTTGCCGGACGCTCATGGTGCTGCACGCAATCCCATGGTTCGTCTGTGATGGTTGCTGCTGCTGCTGCTGTTGTAACTGTTGCTGCTGCTGCTGCCTGGTTATGACTGCCTTACCGCTGCATGCAGTGTCATGCCTCCATCACTTGGAGATGTGGTCGGTCATTGGGAGCGTGGAGGATGGCAGTGATGCTGTCTGTCGAACTTGGAGTTTCTCGGATTTTTTTTTTTTTTGCTGTTGCGTGCTGCTTGCCGAATTTCTCCGGGCCAAGGAGTCCTATGTCCAGAGTTTCATTGCTGTGCTGTGCTTTCATGATTTGTTTTCACTAATGCATTTTATTCCTTTCAGGTTAGCTTTGTGGGTGGAGAAAGGAAGGAAAGGAGGGTAGCAGGGGCTATGTGCGTGAGGCAGTCCTCCGCCAGATTATGCTTTCAGTGTCAATTTACTGTGAAATATGTAGACATTGAGATAGGGTTGCACACACGATGTGCCTGGCGGTCTCGCTGGCAAGGCAATGTGCATATCGTGGCGGAACAGCTTGCTGGGTGGCCTCTTTCAGGCTGAGGCATGCTTGCTCATGTCCGCCACATGGCTGCTCTGTGACCAGTTTGCCACTTAGTGCCTTTGCAGTACTGTTTTCCAGTAACCCGTTCCCACATTGGCACTTGCAAGCTGCTGTGCTGCTACCAAGCACATGTGGCGCTCTACTTTCCTTTCGGGGCAATACTGACTTTCAGCATGCTGGACTGCACTTAGCCGGACAATGCTTGCTGCCTCCGAAAGGGCATGTTAATCGTGCACTGGTTAGCGGCGACTAGGTTAACATGCAACCAGTCAACCGTTAGTGGTAAATAAGTAAACTGGTTACCAGGTGACTAGTTACTAGATAACCAGGTAACTGGCCACCATGTAACTAGTAACCAGGACACCATGTAACCGGTGACCAGTCACCAGGTAACTAGTAGCCAGGTTACCATGTAACCAGTGACTGCTCACCAGGTCGCCGGTATCCTGGTTACCAGGTAACCAGTTACTGGTCACCAGGTAGCCAGTTACAGAGTTAGGGTTACAAGATTAGGGTTAGAGGGTTGGGGTGGGGGTGGGGATAGGGGTGAGGGTAGGGTTAGGGTTAGGGTCGGGTTAGAGGTAGGGGTAGGGGTAGGGGTAGATGGTTTTATTAGAGTCCCAACTTTGAATCAATATATAATTCCAATACTATATAAACAATGCAGGGAACATAAAAAGATAAGCTCCCTAATTAATTAATTTTATACAGGCAGAATAACCTTGATATGAAAACCAGGCAAGCGTACATGAGAAAGGAAAATTACAAATTGACCTTACTGAACATAGAATGAAACATCCTAAACAAAATGCCAGCAAATTTAATCCAGCAATCAATTTTGACAACAGTATGGTCATTAACAGAGAGAAAGGGGTGTGGGGGAGGCAGAAGAAGGTAAAAAGGGGGATAAATGGTGATAGAAAGAGACACACAATCCAACATACAGATGATGTATTATAGAATTGTACAACTTAAATCTATATAATTATATCAATCAATGTAACCCCAATAAATTCAATTTAAATAAATAAATTACACATTTCAACCAAGAACAGCCTCAGAAATGGAAGGCTAATTTAATTACTAGAAATCAGAAAATAATGATGAACAGTATAAACAGACTAAAGAAAGAAAAATTATACAGTAACCTCAAAGAAGATGGAATAAGCATTTAATAATACTCAACATCCATTTAAGAATTTTTAAAATTAGCAATCTAGAAGTTAGCTTCCTTAATTTAATACAAATATTTATTTTTAAAACCTACCAACACTATATGTAATAGTGAAATTAAAAAAAACCTTTCCTTTTAAGATCAAAAACAAGACAGAGCCCTGGCCGGTTTGGCTCAGTGGATAAAGCATCAGCTTGTGGACTGAAGGGTCCCAGGTTCGATTCCAGTCAAGGGCATGTACCTTGGCTGCAGGCACATCCCCATTGGGGGGTGTGCTGGAGGCAGCTGATCACTGTTTCTCTTTCATCGATGTTTCTAACTCTCTATCCCTCTCCCTTCCCCTCTGTAAAACATCAATATATATTTTTTAAAAACCCTATCTAATAAGAGTAATATGCAAATTGACCATCACAAGATGGCTGTCCTCATGTGGTCAAAGATGGCTAGCAAGGGAGGGCAGTTGGGAGAAACCCAGGCCTACAGGGGAGGGCAGTTGGGGGGGAACCAGGCCTGCAGGGGAGAGCAGTTGGGGGGGACCCAGGCCTGCAGGGAAGGACAGTTGGGAGGGACCCCAGCCTGCAGGGGAGGGCAGTTGGGAGGTACCCAGGCCTGCAGGGGAGGGCAGTTGTGGGGGACCAAGGCCTGCAGGGAAGGACAGTTGGGGAGGACCATCCTGGCAAGGGGAGAGCAATTAGGGGCAATCAGGCCAGCACGGGACCAGTTAAGCATTGATCAGGCTGGCAGGGGAGTGGTTAGAGACAATCGGCAGGCGAGAGGTCGAGAGCCAGCAGTCCAGTGGGATTGGGCCTAAACGGGCAGTCGGACATCCCTCAAGAAGTCCCAGATTGGAAAGGGTGCAGGTTTGGCTGAGGGACACCACCCCCACCCCCCACTCCGACTCCGTGCACGAATTTCGTGCACCAGGCCTCTAGTAAATAAATAAAAAAAACAAGACAGAGGTGGCCAACACCATTACTCCTATTCAACACCTCAGTGGGTTCACAGAGAAAAAAAAAAAAAACAGCTATAGAGATTGAAAATTTAGAAACGAAACTGTAACTGTTTACAGATGATAGAAGATCAATATAAAAAATCCAAAAGAATCTAGAGATAGGTCATAAAAGTGATGAGTTGCTGGATACGAAGACAAAATACAAAAGACAGTACATTGCTATTCAAAACAATCAGAAAATGCAATTTAAAAAAATACCAAGTACAAAGAGCAACAAAAAATTCTAGGGAAAAATCAGACAGTTGACATATAACTTATTTATATAATGTTAAAATTATAAAATGTAATTGAAATGAATTTTTAAAAGATAAAATAGAAAGCCATATTATATTCTTAAACAGGAAGCTTCAATATCAAAATGATGTCAATCAATTCTCTCCAACTTAATTCAAAGACTCAATGCAATACTATTCAAAATCTCACCACCATTTCTCAGAAAATCAAAAGCTGATGCTAAAACCAATATGAAAAAGCACTGCCATGACTTTTCCTGAAGAAAAAGGTTGGGGAATTTACCATACTTAAGATTAACTTGTTACAAGCTATAATAATTAGGATAAATAACCCAGTGGATTACTGGGACCAGGACAAATAGCAAAATATAGAGCCCAAAAATTAATCTCATGCATATAAGGAAACTTAATTTTCAACTGAGCAAGCACTGCGGATCACAGGGAGAAGAATGGACTACTCAATAAACAGGCTGGAACAATCAGTTACTTGTTATCACATGGAAAAAAATAAAAGTGGATCCTTACACAAAAGAAAGCCCATGTGCATTAGAGACTTCAGTGTAGAAGTGAAAGCTTAAAAGAATTTTTTTCAAAAATAATAGGGAAATACTTTAATCACATCAAGGAAGGAAATGACAAACACCAAAAATAAAAATAAAAAACAAATATTAAAATTCTGATAAATTCAGCAACATTAAGATTAAGAACTTCACCCTGTCCTGTTTGGCTCAGTGGATAGAGCACCCCAGTTTCAATTCCTGCAAGGGCACATGCCTGGGCTGTGGGCTCAATCCCCAGTAGAGGCAACTGATCAATGATTCTCTCTCATCATTGATGTATCCATCTCTCTCTCCCTCTTCCTTCCTCTCTGGAATCAATAAAGAAATATATTTTAAAAAAGATTAAGAACTTCAATCACTAAAAGATACTTAAGAGTCAAAAGTCCAATTAAATGGAAAGGATATTTGCAACACATGCAAATATCAACAATAAAACATAAACCATATAGAAATTACTATGACTCAATCAAAAAATGTTAAACAAGCCAAATAGAAAAATGAGCAAATACATATATAGAGAGAAATAGAGATATAGATATATACATAGATATTTCACAGAATAAGAAACAAACAGTTCATAAATATCTGAAAAGAAGCTGAAACTCATTGTTAGCCAAAGAAATACAGATTCAAATTACAATGATATACCACTTCTTACCCACCAGATAGTTAAAAATTAAAAAGACAGACAATACCAAGCACTGGCAAGGATGCAGGGCAACAGAAACATTTATACATTGCTGATGGGAGTGTCAACTGGTATGATCACTTTAAAAAACAAAACAATTTGGCATTACCTAATAAAGCTGAAAAAGCCCATATCCTTCTTCTTCTCCAGGATATATACTCTAAAGTCCTGCACATGCACAAGAGACATGTATAAGAATGTTCATAAGCAGCATTGTTAGTAACAGCAAAAAACCAGAAACAGTCCTCAGCCCATCATTCATAACACATATAAATAAACTGGTATATTCATATAATGAAATACTCTATAGCAATAAAGTTTAATAAACTACATACAACACCATGGATGACATGAACAAATAAAGCCTGATGCTTATAAAAATAAATGTACAGTATTATTCCATTATATGAAGATAAAAAACAGGCAAACAAAACCATACATT
This sequence comes from Murina feae, assembly GCA_004026665.1. NCBI lineage: Eukaryota > Metazoa > Chordata > Mammalia > Chiroptera > Vespertilionidae > Murina > Murina feae. The sequence continues at coordinate 10,744 of PVJC01031581.1, read as the reverse complement.
TTTTGTTGGAGAAAGAGATTATAAAGAAAAAAAAGAGAAATTTTTAAATACAATTCAGGGTAGTGGTGATGGAATAATAAAAAAAAACCATACAGGGGTTTACAAGGAATTGGTAACATTTTACTTCTTAATCTGAATTTGGATTGACAAGTATTCAAAGTGTTATTTTTAAACTATAAGCTGTACAACCATGTTTTATATTTTTTTGTATATTTAAGTTTAAAAACACATTGTAAGTCATAGATAAAAACTTTTAGAGAATACATGCAAATATATGCTTCCTGACACACTGTAAAAAATAGGTGGAGGCCCGCCCTGACCAGTTTGGCTCAGTGGATAGAGCGTTGGCCTGCGAACTGAAGGGTCCCAGGTTTGATTCCGGTCGAGCGCAAGGGTATGTACCTTGGTTGCAGGCACATTCCCAGGAGGGGCTATGCAGAAGGCAGCTGATGGATGTTTCTAACTCTCTATCCCTCTCCCTTCCTCTCTGTAAAAAAAATCAATTAAAAAAAAATAGGTGGAGGGGTAGGGAGGGAATAAGCAAACCCAGAAACAAACCAAGTGTTCTTCTACAGCAGAAATAGATAAACTGACATTTATACAATGGAATATTATACATGGAGTTAAACTGAATCAACTAAGTGCGCATGTATAAACAGGGATCAAATCTTAAAATGTAATAGGTTTTCAAAAGCAAGTATACAGAATATTTACAGTATATTTTTTATGTACAAGGTTAACCTATAATTATTTTATGGACACATACAGGTGTAATGAAAGTATAAAACAGGGCAGGACATGTATGTGTCCATAAGACAAGCACCTGAGAGGAGAGAATTGGATCATGGAAGAGAACAAAGAGAGCTTCACCTATCACTATAATCTTCTGCAAATCAGAAGATTTATAATTTAAAAATATGTATCCTCTCCCAAAAGAAATATATGAAATATTCTTCCTCTTTCCCTCCCTAACATATACTCATAGAGAGAGAAAGAGCAAATTCTGAAAGAGCAAAGAAAAACCTTGCCACTTGGTACTTGCCACTATCTCTCAAGCTGGTACCCATTCAATCTTTCAGCTCTTGCTCTTAAAATATGTATCAATTTAGCATCTGACAAGGCATTAAAAGTGACTGCCAGTGAAAAATATCTTCATGATATTTCAGTTCACACTCAATACAAATATCCAAAGCTGTTCAACACTTCCTGCTGCTCCTGACAACCAATGACCACAAGTCATGCTTTTCTAATTTAGTAGAAATAGAAAGAAATAAAAACTATCTACAGAAGTTGATCTTTACTAAACCGAGCTGGACAAAGATACTTTGATGAAATACTGCATGTAGTATCATTCTATGTTCACTAGTATAAACATAATTACAGTGCTTTATTTTTTTTAAACTGTGATTTTCCCTGAAACTCTTGATCCAAGAACTTCAAGATTAATGTTTTTTTTTAAAGCCAAATGCCTAGGTTTCACCAGCCTAATGTAAGAGATACTATCCCTATCTTAAGGATTTAGTCTGATTCTGATTCTCAATTATTGACGAATAAATGATTTCAAGTCTCATTTTTTTTATCTTCAAGAGATTCAAATTTTGCATTCTATTGCATAATATAGCCATATTCACTTAAATTTTTAAAATCTTTTTTCTAAAATAAATTCAAGTAAATCAGGTCCCAAGAAGACTGCCCAAAATATGCTTAAGTGTCAGAGCCTAGCACACCAACTCAGACTTCAAATACACATACCGAAGCATGAGAAACATGGTATGTAATTTACATAGAGTTTACAATGTTGAATACTGGTTCATTCCCACATATGAACCCAAAGGAGAAAAAACATAATTTAAAAATGCCACTTCAAAAATCACTATTGAAATAAAACACAGGAAGTGAGTAAAAACAAAATATATTTTTAAAGTACGTGAACTATTTTGGTAATTCCAATTAAATGCCCTGGCTTTAATAATTGTACTCTAGTTAAGTAAAGGAGGTCCTCATTTAATCTTAAGGTACGCTGACATATTTAGGCGTGAAGAAACATGATGCCTACAATTTACTGTCAAAAACCTCATCCAGTGGGTGGGAGTGGCCAGGGACAGGTCAATGGGGGAAAAAGGAGATATGTGTAATACTTTAAATAATAAAGAATTAAAAAAAAACACCTCCTCCAGATACAAACACATGTTGGGGGGAAGGAGAGAGGGACATAGAGAGAAAGGAAGAAAGGGAGATGAAGGGAGAGAGTGAGAGAGAACAAATAATAAAACATCAAACAAATGGAGCAAAATATAATTAATTAGTTAATCTGGATAAAGAATATAAGGGGCTGCCCTGGCTAGGTGGCTCAGTTGGTTGAAGCATCATTCTGTACACCAAAAGGTTGCATGTTCAATTCTCAGCAGGGCACATACCTAGGCTGCAGGTTTGATCCCATCAGGGCGTGTATGGGAGGCAATGAATTGCTGCTTCTCTCTCTCTCTCTCTCTCTCTCTCTCTCTCTCTCTCTCTCTCTCTCTCTCCTTCTTGTTCCCCTCCCCCCCTTAAAATCAATAAACATATCCTCTGGAGAGGATTTTTTTTAAGGCTATGAAGGGCTTTTATATTATTATTGCAAGTTTTCTGTCAGTTTTAAATTATTCAAAACTTTAGAAGTACATAAGTGACACTAGCAGCCCCAGAACTCCAAGGTAGTGTTGCCCCCATTTTAGGCGGTCATCTTTTTAGCTAATATTTTAAATCTCATTCAATTGTGAAAATTATTTTCCTAACACAATTCTTTAAAAAAATCAATCAAATTTCTAAATCACCCTTTTCTAGTTACATGAAAAAAATAATGCATTCGATGTTAAAAATGAAAACAGATATTCAAATAGTAGAGTCCAAATTGCAGAAGCTGCATGTTTGCTGTTTACCTCTGGGATTAAAATTTTTAAGAACATATTAACAATTAAATATTCTAGCACAATTCACAAATTGTAAATCTTTAATTAAAAACGGCACAAGTCAGCACAATCAGTGAAGATTCCAATCCAGGCTTACCTCCTTCCTGAGGCTGAGAAAACAGTTTGTGAAGGGCGAAGATTCTATGTGCTAGTTGTAGCATGATGTTTAAAACAATCCCAAACTCATCACAGGGAAGAAAGAGACTTTTCATGTAACACAGTTCATGCACCTGTCACTGTGCTTAGTTTGTAACTAAGCCTGAACTACTTGGTCAAGTACTAATGGCCATTTGTTACAAGAGGCTCAATGAAAGAATTTCATTCATTAAAAAGCCTCTGCCCCCTCCCTGGGCACCCTTCCGCCTGTGTCAGGTTCTAATGTGGAGTCTGAGAGCTTTCCCCACCTCTCCCAACTGACCACCTTAGGTCCGTCCTCCCTAAGTTGACCCCTCAAGCCACTACCCTGCACTGAGGGACTCAGTTCCCTGGGGGTCTGGCATTCACTTTTCCCACACCTCCTCCTAGAAACCTGAGGGTTATTTTTGTACAAACTCTCCCGAGTCTGGGAGACTCTGATAGCAACAGGACACACGGGGTCGTGCCCTCACCCTACATCAGGCACTTTATTGGATTTTAGTGAGATGGGTATAACCCCTGCTCTTCCAGAGCCTGTAAGACAAGATTAAAGAGCTGCCTGGAAAGGGCTGTGGAGAGGGGTCAGGTAGAGGAGGAGGAGGCCAGCAGCATACTGGAATAGGGGTTTGGGGCCAATGACTAGCCCAGATTTGGTTTTGTAATGGTCTGTAAAGGATAAATGCACCTAAGCTCCAATTAAAAAAAAAAAGTTAAACATACATCCACCATATGCCCCTGCCATTCCTATCCTTCATATTTACTTCAGAGAAAGTCATGCACATGAATCTTCACAACAGATTTGTTTGCAATAGCTAAAAACTTGGGGCAACCCAAATATCTATCAACAGGTAAATGAAAAAAACAAATTATGATATATAGACTGAGCAAAACAACTCCTAGGGATGGGATAAAGATAGGAATGAATTATGGGAGCTGGATGAAACTTTTTTGGGTGGTAAGTTCACTATCTTAATTGTGTAATGTTATCACAGGCTTTTAAGTATATAAAACTCATCAAATTGTACATTTTAAATGTGTGCAGTTTATTTATTGTATGCCAAGTTTACCTTAATAAAGTTGTAGAAATTCTATTATCCCATATAATAATCTTATATAATAAAGGGTAATATGCAAATTGACCCTACTTGCAGAACCACTTGTCACTATGACATACACTGACCACCAGGGGGCAGACGCTCAATGCAGGAACTGCCCCCTGATGGTCAGTGAGCTCCCACAGGGGGAGCTCTGCTCAGCCACGAGCCAGGCTGGCGGCTGCCAGTACAGCGGTGGTGGTGGGAGCTCTCCCGCCTCCTCAACAGTGCTAAGGATGTCCAACTTCAGGTTAGGCCTGCTCCCCACTGGCAAATGCACATCCCCCAAGGGCTCCTGGGCTACCAGAGGGATGTCTGACTGCCAGCTTAGGCCCAATCTCCCAGGGAACGGGCCTAAGCCAGCAGGTGGACATCCCCTGAGGGGTCCCAGACTGCGAGAGGGCACAGGCCGGGCTGAGGGAACCCCCGAGTGCACAAATTTTTGTGCATCAGGCCTGTAGTTCTAGAATAAAAACTAAAATTCCTAAAATGAAGTTCTAATAAAATTCCTAAGAGCAGGTAGGGGAAAGAGGCAATACTTTTGTATAATTATTCATCTTGGGTGTACATTTATTCATAATTGTGTGCTCTTCATTTTTGCCTTTAATTTTACCCTTCCACTTGAGACATTTCCCTTCTGTCTAAAGAACTCCCTTTGGTCATTCTTTTACAGCAGGCCTGCTGATGATTAACTTTCACCTTTTGTCTAAAAATGTCTTTATTTCTGAAGGATAGTTCTGCTGGAAATAGAATTTCAACATGGCAGTTTTTCCTTTCAACACTTTAAAATGTCTTGTCATTATTTCTTAGTTTCCACCATTGTGTTCAAAAGTCAGTCATAAGTTATATTATTGTTGCTTTTGAAATAATGCATCTTTTGTTTCCTTTGTTGCTTTTCAGAGTTTCTCTTTGTCTCTAGTTTCAAAAGTTCAATTAACATAGCATTTTATCCTACTTAGGTTTTGCTAAACTACTTGAATCTGTGGGTTAATGTCTTTCATCAGTTTGGGAAAACATCTTAACACTATTACTTCAAATATTTTCTTCCACACTAATCTCTCTTCTATACTTCTGAGTCTCCAATTACCCATTATTTAACTTTATGGTGTTCTGCATATCTCTTAGGTTCTCTTGCATCTTTTCCATTCTTTTTTTCTTGCTGTGCTGCAAACTGGATATTTTCTATTGAGTTAACTATAAATTATTTAATCTTGATTTCTGTTGTGTATAATCTGCTATTAAATCCATCCAATGTGTAATTAATCTCAAATACTGTGTTTCTGTAGGTTTGTTGTTTTTAATGTCAGGCACTGTACTGAGCCTTAGGAGTAAAGCAGAGAACAAGACAGACATAATTCTGCTCTCATAGAATTTAAATAGTGTACATTCAATTGACCTGTTTTCCCACTTTTTTTTAGACAACAAGAACAGTGCAAGAAGTGAAATGAGGTCCTGCTAATTAACATATAAGTAAAAGACCATAAGCAATCAAGGTTGTGTTGCTTATTCCTTTCTATGGATTTCAATTCTGTATAGAAATTATTCAATTTTTTCATCCATTTTGTGCATCATTTCTTATTTTTCCTTTAGCATATTAAAGTCTTTGTCTGCTAACTTCAATTTATCTGTGGGTCTACTTCTATGGTTTATGTCTATTCTTGATTTATGGGTCACAGTTTTTCACTTTTTCAAATTTTCAGAAATTGTTCATTGTATTCTGGAAATTATACATGAAAGAACTTTAGAAACTCCAGAATATGTCTTCCCAGTGAGAGTTCTCCATTTATTCTATTAGGCAAAAAGGATGAGGGAAGCTGATCGTTTCAATCCACTCAGGAATTGAATTGTGTGGGAGCTATATTGCAGTTTTATTAAGATTCAGTTCACCTCTGGTTCATCCTTTTTCTTTAGTCAATGTCCAAAATCAACAAATGTCAGCAACCTGCTTCTCTCCTAACAAAGGGCTCTTCTATCTCTGGAATTTTAATTAATCTAGTCCTCATTATTTCTACAGTCCTCCAATATTTTTTAAAATATGGTCTTAAAAGTTCATCCAGTTTTTTCTATTTGTCATAGGAGTATAGATGACTGTGCTGTGACCTATTAATACTACCCAGAATCTGAAGTCTTACTGCATGTCATATAGCAGTGATTCACAAACCCAGGTTATTATCAAAACTAGAGGACTGATGCACGAAATTTGTGCACAGGTAGAGTCCCTAGGCCTGGCCAGCAATCAGGGCCGATCGGGGCCTTCCAGCTGCTGGCCAGGGCCTTCCTTTTGGCTGCCAGCCAGGGCCTCCCTTCCCTGGCTGCTGGCCAGTATCTTCCTTCATTCCACACCGCTTCCTGGTGGTCAGTGCACATCACAGCGAGCAACTGAACTCCCAGTCTCCTGAACGAACTCCTGAGGGGATACTTTGCACATTAGCCTTTTATATATATAAAAGATCTAGGGAGATTTTTAAAACTACAACCCATTTTCCATACCTCTAGAATATATAGATGTTTTATGGGACCAGGAAATCTGTACTAAAAATCTTAAGCGATCTGGTAAAGCTGACATATCTAAAGAAATTAGCCCTAACCGGTTTGGCTCAGTGCATAGAGCGTCAGCCTGTGGACTGAGGGTCCCAGGTTGGATTCCAGTCAAGGACATGTACCTTGGTTGCGGGCACATCCCAGTAGGGGGTGTGCAGGAGGCAGCTGATGTTTCTCTCCCATCGATGCTTCTAACTCTCTATCCCTCTCCCTTCCTCTCTGTAAAAAATCAATAAAATATATTTTAAACAAAAAAAAGAAAAAAACTAATGTGTCTATACCAGTTGTTCCTCCTTCCCCTCCCCCAGAGATCAGTATATATAAAGACATTTAAGATAGAACATATGCGCCCTAACCAGTTTGGCTCAGTGGATAGAGCATCGGCCTGCAGACTGAAAGGTCCCAGGTTCGATTCCAGTCAAGGGCATGTACCTTGGTTGTGGGCACATCCCCAGTGGGGGGTGTGCAGAAGGCAGCTGATCGATGTTTCTCTCTCATCAATGTTTCTTACTCTCTATACCTCTCCCTTCCTCTCTGTAAAAAAAAAAAAAAAAAATCAATAAAATATATTTTTTTTAAAAAAGATAGAACATACGCTATATATAATGGACAAACTGAGAGGACAGTATAAAAATAGTTAAGAGTTCATAATAACTAAAAACATTAAAGATAATAATGTTAAAATAATTATTTAAAGGCTTTTAAAACTATATGAAGAAGAGGGATGTTACAAACCACTAGTTAGAGTATGTGGTATAATACCAACAGGAGATTAAAAGCAGAATTACCTGATTCAATTTTATTTCTAACTGTTTTAGCAGAAGATAAAATGATCTTCCAATATGAAAAGAACACTGCTGAGAGCCATCAGAATCCTTAGATAAAGCTTAAAACTCCCACCTGCTTTATCTGAATTCAAGTCTACATGAACTACTCCAAAGCTACAGATGAAAATTTAGACATGTGATAAGAGAAATGCTGTCAAGTGAACTTTGAGAAGTCATAAAAAATAGAAAGGTGCCACAGCAGGCATGATAAAATGTTGCCCCAATTGTCAAAACACAGGGGTGGGTAAAGGGGAAAGGTGATTTAAGGACTATGGACTTAATTTAATGTTGACATCCAGATAATTTTAAGACTGGTTACTATGCAGATAACTTTTAAGAACTTACAAAAGGAGCGTCTACTAAAAATGAAATCTTACCTGTATAAAATGCTTTTGCTTTAAGTTTAGAGTTTACATAAAGTACCTTTAATCTATCTTTGACTCACACAGGCCCTATGAAAAAGAGCAGATAGTATTATGTTCCCTCCCAGCCACCACACAAACTCTTCAAAATATTAGGAATCTAAGGCTCAGATAGCTGGCCTTGACCAGGTTAACTCATTCTTTTTATTCTTTCAGAAAATTAGGACTCAAACTCAAGTTTTCTGATTCCTAACTGAGTATTGTTTTCATATCACACAGCTCTTAAAGTCAGCACTGAGTTAAGAAGAAGTTATGCTGTGGATGGACCTAGAGGGCATTATGCTAAGTGATAAATAAGTTAGAAAGAGAAAGACAAATATCATATGATTTCACTTATGTGTGGAATCTAATGAACAAAATAGAAACAAACTCAGATACAGAGAACAGACTGACAGTTGTCGGGGGACTGGGGGGAGTTGGGATGCTGGGTGAAAAAGGTGAATTAAGCAGTACAAACTGGTAGTTACAGAATAATCTTAGAGATGTAGATTACAGCACAGGGAATATAGTCAACAATATCATTATAACTATGTATGGGGCCAGGTGGGTACCTGAAGCAGCAGAGGACCACTCTGTAAAGTATATGACTTCCTAACTTTGCTATACATCCGACACTAATACATAATAATATTGAATGTAAACTGTAATTGACAATTTTTTTAAATATTGAAAAAGAGCCCTAGCTGGTTTGGCTCAGTGGATAGAGTGTCATCCTGCAGACTGAAGGGTCCCGGGTTTGATTCCAGTCAAGGCACATGCCTGGGTTGCAGCCTCAATCCCCAGGAGGTGTGCAATGATTCTCTCTCATCGCTGGTGCTTCTCTCTCTCTCTCTTCCCTTCCCTTCCTCTCTGAAATCAATAAAAATATTTTTTTTAATTTTTTAAAGAAAATGGATAGGAAAAATGTTATGCTGAAATGAAATGATAACTGGAACTGCTTCACAGAAATGGAGAGGTGCTGGGCAGAAAATGGGTAGGAATACAGATGAAATAAAGCTGAGTAGAAGCTGGGTAATAGGTACATGGGGATTCATTTACAATCATCTCTCTACTTTTACATACATTTGAATTTAATAATAAAACTTAAAAAAACAAACATGCACATATATGCCAATTAATATTATTTGATTGGTTTACTGTACTGGTAATCAGATGAACACCAAAAATACAGTGCACCTGAAGCTCAGCAGTTTTAAGCCTTTTTTTCCAAGTCCCACATAACACCCTCATATGAAAAATATGAGAGAGAAAATGAAAAATGGTACGCCTCAGTACTGACCACCATTGCATCAAGAGACAAACAACCAGAATTAGATGTCTTGAAATTATATGCTGTAAGAAATGGTCAAATGTATGACATTTTTTAAGAACAACCTATGCAATACTTAAGATTTGTCTTCAATTTTTTAAAAAAATATTTTTATTGATGTTTAGAGAGAGAAAAAGAGAGGGAGAAAGAGAAACATCGATGAGAAAGCACAACATCGATCAGCTGCCTCCTGCAAGCTCCCACCAGGGATGGAATCTTCAACCCAGGCATGTGTCCTGAGCAGGAACTGAACCAGCACCCTTTTGGCGCACGGGATGATGCCCAACCAATCGAGCCACACTGGTGAAGGCTGTCTTCAAATATTTTTAAAGTAAAAGGACAAACTTTTCCCGAAGAGTTAAAGAGGACAGAATTAGGAACAATGAATAACAGACTCAAGGAGGCCAAATCCCACTTTTCTACTCTTCCCCCTCTTCCTTACGGATCATGACTCATGTGGTGCTTGTCATAGTCACCTACCAACTTTCTAGATATTTCCCCCATCATCGAAATAATGTGTTTCTTAACTCAATTTCTCCTCTACTTCACCACCTACCACCACCTGGGTATCATCTAGGTTAATGTTGCCTAATAAATACATAACTCCCAATTAAATCAAACATGAGTAATTTTTTTTTAGTGTAAGATACCCCATGCGATATTTGGGAAATATTTACACTAAGCATTTATTCGTTGTTTATCTAAAATTCACATTTAACAGGGCATCCTATATTTCTACTTGTTAAACCTAGCAACCCTAATCTAGGTGATGTCAATGTCAAGGTGGAGCACGGATCCAAACCCTAGTCCTCAACCTTCCTTGATCTCCTCAATTCTAGTGACTCTGACCATAACAAAGATATGGTCTCAAAATTCAGATGTGTCTTTAACACTGCTCAATATTGTTAAGAGGTTTTAAACTCTTGCTCATTTACTCCAACAGCTATTACGAATCAAATCCCTTCTTTCTTGCCCTAGCTGGTTTGGCTCAGTGGCTAGAGTTTCAGCCTGTGGAACCATCCTGGGTTCAATTCCAGTCAAGGACACATGCCCAGGTTGCGGGCTTGATCTCCACTAGGAGGCATGCAGGAGACAGCTGATCAATAATTTCTATCTACCTCTTTCCCTTCTTTTCTGAAATCAATAAAAATATATTTAAAAAGAAATAAATCAAAACTCTATCATTATAAGACTCATAAAAGTTTTGGACTGTCAGATATTTCTCCTGTTTTACAGATAAGGAAATAGCTCAAAATTTAAGAGATTTACATAATATTGCAAAGGTATAGTTCATGTCAGGGTAGTAATCAGAGCACAGGTCTTCATTGATCTCTGTTGCCAAAAGTGGACCAAAACAAAATCTATCTCTCCATTCCCAACTGAAAACTCAGTTATAAGAAGCCAAAAACTGAAACATAACAGGAAATACAAAAATGCTTCTTTTTCCCCTCCTCAGTCCAAAAGGAAG